>JAKLLW010000628.1:0-27699 GCA_022814695.1 Neocatenulostroma microsporum
ATGCGGAAGCTGGAGCCGATGATGAAGCTCTTGACACCGGCACAGCTCGCAAGCGTTCTGAAGTACCATGTCGTTCCCGGAAAGGTCCTGTACCGAGACGTCGTCCCGCAAGGTGAGGTCACTCTTGCAACGCTTGATGGCGGTCCCGTGCGCATTCGGAAAGATTCAGCGGGCCGCATGCAGGTGAATGGTGCAAAGGTCGTACGCCAGGATATGATTATCTATGGTGGCGTTGCCCACATCATCGATGAGGTCTTGGCTCCGGAACAAGGTGAGTGACACAATAGCCTATGTAGTAGCGGCCGCAACGGCTGACTGAAGGCTCCATAGGTCCTCCTAAGCCAGATGCCGATATTACCGAGCCGAGTACGGAGGCTTCCACCTCACCAATGGATACCAAGTTCGGTGCCATCCCACCGCAACGCATTGGAGATACCGGTGCGCTGACAAGTAGCTGCACCTCGCTGACATCCTGGGCCCACGCTGGTGTGACGATAGCACTGGTTGCCATATGCTTGATGCTCTACATACGCCGTAGAACATCAGCAGCTCGGCAAACTTATGATGTGCGAGACCTCAAGGAGCATGTCGGCCTGTTGGAGGACGACTTGGCCCAATAGAAGGCATCATGACAGCGGTACTGCATTCGGTGCGCGCGGCCAAACTTCCTGGGCACAAGGGCATGGGAGAACCGGCCAGTGCAGTCGAGGGCTATGTGTACGGTATAATGTCGATGACGGCGCGTGTATGTATTCCAGACGTGGCCATTCCAGAGACAAGGCACACCCAGAGGTTTGGCAGATGGTCGATTGTCCAACCGTGCCATTGTGTCCATCGTGCCCCATGTTCTTCGTCAAGTGCTGCACGTGGCCCCTGATATCTCTTTGGTTGCGCTGAGCACGGCTCTGGTTCGCATGATGTCGGCGTCCGCTCACTCTTTGACGTGTTGGGCGGATGGATGCGCGTTGTATATATCATCCGGCCCTCGCATACCACCTCCCACCCGTGATTCCAGCAACTATTGTGTGAGGTAGTCTGCCATGAAAGTCGATATCTAGAGTGAAAGGAGACGAAGAGACGAACACACACGCCGTGAGTGTCCAAATTCGGAAAAAGTGGGGCGGATGCCAGAAAGAGAAAACACCTCGTCTGTCCTGCGTCTTCTGCCTCAACAACAACAATAGCGAGACTAGGAGGGAACAATCCGCCCTCGTTCGTCTCGATATCTATTGCAGCAGAAGACGAATGCCGTCTAATGGGAGCACTGCCAGCGTGATGCAGGTACGAGCGCCAAAACGGGCCCCTACAGCTGAGCAAACATCACAGCCGCACAATGGCGAGCAGGTATGAGACGCTCGAGGCCAGGGCAAGTATGAGTCGTGGCTACCTAGGTTGCGAGCTATAAGACGCAGGCAGGTACCATTTAATCTCCTCATCAGTGACGCCCTTTCTCTCTCACTTCCAGCCCCCAACAGCGTGTCTCTACATCAACACTAGCCCCAGCAGAGCTGCCTACCTGAGCCCCAGTCAGTATGTCTTACTACGGCGACCAGAGCCAACAGTATCAACAAGGTGAGTCGACCGAAGACTGCATGACATTCATGCTTTACTGAATGTCCCAAAGGCTATCCGCCTCCGCCGGGCCTACCACAGCAACCCTACAGCCAGCCAGCAAGTTACCAAGCGCCACCATCTTATCAACAACCCGCGCCAATGGCCCAGCAACCATACCAACAAGATTTAATCCAACAGCATACTCCCAACGAAGTCCAAGACTCAGGCACCATCGGCAACATATCCTACATAATCAAACACCGCAACACAAACTCAACCCTCAACGTCCGCCTCAATTCCGGCGATTTTATCAAGTCCAAACCCGGCGCCATGATCCACATGTCTCCCACCGTGACCCTCCAAGGCAACATCAAGCCGAGCATGAAGAAGCTCTTCACCGGCGGCTCCATGACTATTTTTACTTACACCGGCCCAGGCGACGTATCCCTCGGACCTACCTTGTTCGGAGACAGAGTCGCCTTGCAAGTCGATCAAAGTGCTGCTAGGCCGTGGAACGTCGGGAAGGATGCTCTTCTGGCTCGTACGAGTGGCGTGGACAAGGACACGAAGTCGCAGGGCTTAAGCAAAGCGTTCTTCAGTGGGGAGGATCTGTTCATCTACCGCATGCAGGGGAGTGGGATGGTGTGGCTGACATCCTATGGAGCCATTGAGCCTATTACCGTATGGCATCCCCTCCACCCTAATCCTGACCCCTCCACCATCCCCTTCCCCTTCCTCTTCCCCGTATCACCACTAATATCGACCCCAGCTTGGAGCAGGCGAACAACACATTGTAGACAACGGCCACCTCGTAGCCTGGAACTGCGACTACAAGATCGAGCGAGCCGGCACCGGCGCCCTCTCCAGCATTAAGTCAGGCGAAGGACTGGTCTGTCGTTTCACTGGCCCGGGTACAGTGTACATTCAGACGCGCAACTTGGATGACTTTGCTGGATGGGTCAGGGCCCACTCTGCCGCCAACTAGAAGGGTCGGCGGGCTGCACGGTCTGGGGTGATACGGAGAGCTGCGAGTGTCGTGAGTTTGGCTGCGATGTGATGAGGTTTGGTGGATGGAGGGGGCAGGGCATTGGTAGCCAGGTTGTGACACGGAGGTATGATGATTGCGTACGTCGGTCCTAAGTGCATACCTACAGCCTGCAACGACCTCGATAGAAGTATCGTTTGCTGGCCAGTGGCTGTCCTCCCAGACCATCTTCGACGAAGTACGACGCCGGTGCAGACCATACCTTGAAACCGACCCTGTTGTTGAGAGAAAAGATATCCCTGCGAAGCCTGGTGGTATTGTTCGGGTGCCACCATGACCCATACATCGCCGTCGACCACCCGCTCGACGCCCTCGCTAATCCACTGAGCATTTTGCATAGAGTTGCGACAGGACTGTTGGATCTTGTGGGCAAGGGATCGCTTATCTCAATGACAGGGTTGATGTCAAGGTATGGTCGCACTGGCATTGTACTTCGTCGACGATGGTCTGGGAGGACAGCCAACAAATCGATAGTTTCTGCAAAAGCTCGCAGTCGAAGAATTCTAAGCTCCCTCTGTCGCATGCAGAATCAGGCTCAGGATCACGAAGCTAATAAGAAAATGAACAACTGGACGTCTGCTACGCCCATCCAGTGTTGACTGATAACCCAATAGACGACAAAAAGGACCCAACAATACTTTGACGGACTTGACTGCACTGGCAATGCTGGCACAACGAATGAATCGATCAAGCGTCATCGTCAGTATCTGGTTGTTCTCTCAAGAACGTTGCTACTTGACTGCATTCAGTCAACGTGAAACAATGTTGACTTGACGTTGATCGGTGGTGATATTACTCCATGTCCCAGTGCAGAAGGTATGTCTCGGTCAATCGAAGGTCCACTGCCCACTGCTCCGTAAGAGCCATGGTCAATGTATGGAATCGGTGCCATTCGAACACTTTACGAATGGCCAACCTCATCATCGTGCATTTGATGGTTTGGTGGAACCGTCGATCGATTCCGATGCATCCACGCGATTGCGATTCGTGTGCATCACAATGCCGGTAGCTTTGACCAATCTAAAGCCCGTCAGTGGCTCACCTTGCACGCGGTGGAGATTAGCGCATCGAGGGGGGCCGGAAAGTACAAGAGGAGGTGAGACCCCAGCAGCCTCGCTTCCTTCTCACCACTGCCTACATTTTGCGCACTGTGAACGTGCCTTATACCATCTCACCGTGAGAACGGAAGTCCAATGGCAATACCACTTCGACCACAACACGTTCAATGCGGCTCAAGCGACCCTCGGCCCTATCACGTCCCCGCCCACGTCATGCCCTGGAGGGCTGCCTCACGCTAGATGCGCGACAAGATCGCCCTTATAAGAGCTCCGTAGTAGGTATAATTCAAAACGCAACAAACAAACATCTTCTACTCTCTCACTCCATGAATACCACTGTACCATACTGGACATATGTTTGTACAGTAGTGTTGTACCAGAGCTCACTTTACTGAGCCTGCTCCCGCCTGGTCTCTGTTACGCGGCCGCAGCAGCGGCTCCCGAGCATTCAACCATCTCGAGTCACACTCATTTGCAACATACCTCTACCTTTCGTTTCTCTCGCCGCCGCAATGGCTTCCCGCGGGGCATCCCAACCTGATGGCGGCAAGCGCAAGAAAGAGAGGGAGTACTCAAGCGACGAATCTGAGCCAGACTCATGGGTTGATCAGTACAAGCGGCAGCATCTTGAAAACCAATCTGCCTCCGAGGTAAGTGTTGTTTGACTAGCAGATGCTTTCTATGATTGCTGACCGGGCCTCTACACTTAGGTCAGCGGGACACCCGTCACCACCACCGCCAAGGCTGCCGCCGCCAGTAGCCCTCCTGCTCCTCCCATCGGCCGCGCAAACCAGCCCACCGATAGCGGCACACCTTTCCTGGAGGTGTCCACGCCAGGCAACCTGGTAGCTTTCGCTGGTGACCAAAGAAGCGTTCCTGGGCCTCTGCGCCCGCAAGATATCGTCCTAGCTCGAGAGGCTGCTCGCATGCCACAGGCAAACCCTGGAGGATACTTCATAGGCCAGCAGTTGAACTACTACGCACCGCCAATGGCTCCGCAACCTCTCCATGCCGCACCGGGTGCAGCAGCTATGCCGCATCAGCCATTGCAAGCTCCAGGAATGCGACAACCTGTCGCGCAGCAACAAGGCGGGCTGAGAAAGCCCCCAAGTCACCCGACATCCGTCGAGGCAGGCACCGCTGCACGAAATGTCGCGCCATTGGGGTGTGCTCCACCACCCGCGGTACCGCAGGGCATTCCTCTTGTGGGTGGGCAGGCCATGGTCCGGACGCAGTACGGATCTCCGGCGCACCCGACGACACCATTACGACAACCGCCGAATCTCGCCACGGCGTTCCTGACACCTGCGGCTCCCGCTAGGCCTGCTAGGCCTGCTACATCGCCAACTCAAGCAGGGAGCCCGGGAAGCGTCCCTGCGACGCCACAAAGTGCCACGAGTAACGAAGAGTTCAATGCTCTCCGCCTGGCGTCAGCTTTTCCGTTCGATCGTGTCGAACAGCTTGTGCAAGACACCAGGGTGGTCAAGTATAGGTGTCGTGTGGAAGACTGCAGCAACCCAGAGACTCTCTACCGTTCGGAGCGAGACGTTCGGTAGGTGCTTTCGACGCCATTCCTAGCATGCCAAGGCTGACTGTTTCCATAGCAAGCATCAACGCTCGCACATACCGAAGGCACAATGTCCACACGCGTGCGGTATCGGCGGCTGCGGAGAACGGTTCCTTTTCGAAGGTCATCTGCGCCGTCACCAGGAGAGTGTGCACAAGGGCCAGCGTTTCGATTGTCCGTATTGCGATGCCAACTATGACCGGTACGAGAATCTCGTCGGTAGTGTCAACCACCCTCGCCACGTGAGACTCAAGCATCGTGGATGGCCGATTCCGACGAAAGAGCAGACAATCAGACAAGCGGCCGTTGATCCCTTGGCTGCCAGCGCGTCGCCTGCGACTGATGCTGCCGCGCGCCTACTGGCTCTCCAGCACCAGGCAAGGCAGCGGCAGGACTACAGAGCAGGCAGCGCCGGAAGCCCGGGTGGCACAGGTCCACAGACACCGTTGCGTAGGACACCGCAATCTGATGCAGGGCGAGCATTCACGCAATATGTCGACGAGCAGCGCAACATCGACCCTCGTCTGCGCTATCAGTCGCACTATCCAGCTCTGCCGAAGTCGGCCGACTACAGATCTTCGCCTTCGCAAGGCGCCCAGCGAGCAAGCCCCGTATCATCTCGAGCGCCTGCAAGTCCTGCTACGCCTTCGCGGTCGAGATCCTCTTCACACAGCTACGTGCGCTCGCGGGACAACAGCGAATCGAGCTTCGGCGCCACCCGCCAGAATGGCCTCCTGTCCCCTCCGCTGACGCCAGCAACGTCGATGTCTCGGTCGTCCAGCTACCAGTCGTGGAGCCAAATAGCCAGCAAGCCGGCCAGACAATCGCTGCCAACGCCTTCCAGGTCCACTGCCTCGTCAGCCGCTCGCGATGTCAAGAACACTCGCCAGTTCGGTTTGAAAGAGCTCACGCTCACGTACCGACTCAAGAAATCGGCATCTCGTACCACTCCCACTCATGGCTCCAGCACACATCATTAATGGACTCTCTAAAACCATCTCTTTCCGAATGTCTTCGCAGCCATATATGATTTACAGCATACATAGCTACAGTCAGCAATTGTCAGCATCGGCACTTTCCAGGACGGTGATGCGGTACTGGCTTTATTCGGCGGCGTACTCTTCGTACTGTACATTGGATTCCGGACTTCCTGGTATTTGGACCTTGGAGTGATGACGCATACGCCCCGTCATCGAGGCCTTCGACTCTGATGCTGGTATGAGTCACTAAAGGTGTCGACGAAAAGCACGGCGGCGTCGCGCTGCTTTCGAAACTTGTTCGTTCGGGCTGGGTCTTCTGTACAATGGGAACTTGTCGTTACCAGCTTTGTACCTCATCGACGGATGTCTCATGGTGGCGATATCCTCCGGCGGCCTTTGTCCCACCCGTCTCTACGTTTCGTCGGAACCTGGGCGCTTGGAAGGCGATGGCATTGTTGATGTTTGTGATGTTCTCCTAGACTGGAAGTGGATGAACAGAAGAAGAAATGAGACGGATTATGCGGATGTGCGACGAGCCACGATAGCAGGTTGGATGGCTTTCAGGACACGGATCCTTTTCCTTTGGTGTTGGAACTCAGCTTAACAATAGATACCCACAATGCATTCTGTTCAGCCTAAGAGACCACGTCTCACGATACACAGCCGCCTCATCCACGCGGCGAAGGATCATTTGATGACTGCCTGAGCCGTGCCGCATGACGCGCGAGTCAGATTCCACTTCTCGTGTCAGGTTCGTGTTTTTAGGCAACGAGGTGAGAATTGATCGCACTATGGTGTTGATGGGTAGGAGAGATGGTGTGGTTTGCAGGTATCTAGAAGGATTCAAGGTACCGTTGTGGGCTTGGAGCAAACCTGCTTGCAGTCATGCATGTACTGCTGCCTCACCACCTTCCGTTGCTTGATTGGACGACATACCCTGTCGCCCAACCCCCCAAGGCAAGGCATGTACCTCCTCACGCCCTGCCTATCCGAACGCTGCCTCCTACTACCACTGACATTCCAAGTCCGCGCATCATCGACGCCCCGAAGTACTGCAGCAAGTGGCCGTCGACACGGCTGCGACGGCTGCAACTTTTCTTTCCATGCAGCTACTCAGCTGTAGGAGGAGGCCATCTGCTCGGCTTGCCGCAAGTCTCGCAGGCATCCACCTCGACGCGGTGTCGAAAATAAGCATAACGATGCTCCCATTCGAACTCCTTTGCGAAGTTGAGCAGGGTCCCTCGCCCGCCGCCACCGCACATCTCATCGAATTCCTTCCCCAAATAGCAAGTGCACTCCAGCTCCAACCCTCCGCCGAATTTGATCTGCGGCTGCCACGTCGACCCAGGTGCCAGAGAGAGCTCGGTGTATCCACTGTCATCAAGTCCAGGCGTTCCGCGAAGAGGGAACATAAAACTCGACGATGATGTGTTTTGGCGGCCGAGGAGATTCGTACTTGCATTCAAGCGTGATCCAGCTCTCGACGCAGTCGCCGACGGACGGTCCAATATCGAAGACGAAAGTGTTCTTGTCGTAGAAGATGTCCAAGACATCGGATCTGACGCTACGGCATACGCCAACAAGCGCCGGTCGTTCTGGGAAGGCTTTCTTTTCAGTGACCGTGAGCTTCCTCTTTCCGCCGCGACGACCCTTTCTGGCGAGGCGTACTCCCTTTCGCTTCGCGATGTAAGCGGGCAGTGGATCGTCATCGACAGCGACGAGGGTGTAGATTATGTCTCTGATCTCCTGTGGCAGGCCGAGGAGGCTGAGCCGAGGGTGTGTGGCCATTGTGATGATGTTGTTTCGAGGATGACCAAGAGATCTTCCGCTGGAATGTTTTCGTGAAGGAGCAGTAAGAGCTTTGAGGGATTTGGTTGCAGAAACTGGAAGGAGAAAGTCAAACATGAGTCATTTGTACGACGAGAGTGACGTCAGTTACTTAAGCATGTGACAGCATTCGCTCCTTCCCTTCCTGGATGCCGCGCTGAACCTCGAATCATCGCTTGCCCTCTTTCCGACCGATTGCCACAAGCTTTACAAGCTCCCCACGAGCGCACGCTCATCCCACCTTGAGAGCATCGCCTTGGGCTTCCCGCAGCTTTCGCACGTTGTCGTACGTCGGGTCCGGCCGATCCTGAGTAGAGGCGCTCCTTATGACGACGCCTGAACAGCACCACGAAGCTCCAGAAATCGTTGGGCCCCTCCTTCTCACCATCGCAGATACCCTCGAACATCTCCCGCACAGAGCACGTACACTCCGCCTCGAACTGCCCACCGATCGTGAGCTCCTTGCGACCATCACCTTTCACGGAGATCTCCATCGTGGCTGGCGTGTCCGCTGGGATCACGCCCCTTGCGCCCCATCGCAGCGGTTTCATCTCGAACGTAAGTAGCACATGCTTGAGCTCCGCCTGGCAGAGATGCATGCGTTTGAAGTTCTCCGCCTTTGCCATAAGCTCGACTTGTTCCGTGGGGTGAGCGAAATCGACGTGGAAAGTGTTCTTGGTGTAGAAGATCTGTAGGGTGTCTTGCCTGATCCGATGACTGACTGCGGCGAGGCCAGGGTGCCATGGGAGTGCACTGAACGGGACGCGATCCGCTGGCAACCCTGGCCGCACATAGGTATGGGCGACGGAGATTCTGATCGGACGCTCTTCGACTACCGCTACAGTGTAGATGTGGTCTTTGATCTCCTGCGGCAGATCCAGCAGCGTGATCCCTCCACTCGTGGCCATGCCATCGTTCTTGCTGGCGGTACTGTCGAGTGCCTGGTCGTGGGGGATGTCGTGGTGGGATGCGGTCGTAGTCACATCGCAATCGTCATTGTCCTCGCCGGGCGCACTGTTGAGTGCTCGTTGTAGGTCGGCTTGTTGAGTCGCGCTCGACGCCATCTTGCTGTTGTCGTTGGACGTGATGTTGGTGATGTTGAGTACTGTGTTGACGTTGCGGAAGTTTGTGTCCGTGAGGATTGTACGAGACTAGGTCCAGAACCTGCAGGTGAAAGTGAGGTAAGTTTGTGCAGCTGCGTGTGAGCTTCCGTGACTCGCAACGACGTCGGCGCTTTCAACTATTGGCATGTGACAACGCCAGATCTCTTGAGCTACCATCTCAAGCCCCTCCCGCAACGTCGTACGCAGCGTTGCTATCCCGAGCGGCGGTAGGAAGTGTTGAGACGAGACCAGACACACAGAGAGACAGGAACCGCGTTTGGGAACCAGCATAATCGCTTTCGCTTTTCATTACCATACGTCGGCCTGCCCAGCCAGCTACTATGCTACCAAGCTCTTGCAAGCCCTTCCTGTCTCCAACCCCATACCATATCAGTACAAGACAAGAAGAAGTAACGCCATCGCTAATACCCAGCAACACAACAACAAGAAGCGCTCGAGGTACCAAGTATACCCTGCGCTCCATATCCCACCCCTTCCGCCCTCACCCGCCATACTTCCCTCATCGACCGCCACCAGTCAACCTCGCAATATCCTCCGCCCTCCCCCTCTCCTCCGCACCAAGGTGTATACCCCTAAGCAAACTCTCCACAACCCCACCCACCATCTCCGCACCCTCCTCGCTCCCGCACACCACCCGTTCACCTCTACGCTCACTCTCCTCAACCCACCCCGCCATCACAAAAACCATATCCCCCGCCAGCACCCTCCTCTTCCGATCCCCCTGAAACGGATGCTCGTTCGCGTAGTACATCTGCTCCAGCACCGGCAGCAAAACCTCATGCGGTACCCTAATCTCCAGAAAGACCTTAACCGCCCAATGGGAAGGCGGCATATACTGTTGCGGCTGGATAGCGTACCGCTCCAATATCGGCAACAGCACTTGGATCGGAAACGTCGCCTCCGCGAGGTCGAGCTTCCTCCCCATTTCCCTGACCTTCTCACCGACAATCGACCACGGTGCCGCCCCTCCAGAAGCCAACCCAGCGATGCCGCGGTCGTTCTCGCTCTTAATCAGTTCCTCCCACGTCCTCTTAATATCCGCCGGATTCCTATGATCAGCCACCTGATATATCAGCAGATTGATATCATGGTACCCCGCCTGATCAGAATACCGATTGAACAAATCCGTCACGCTTACAAGCCCCCCCGCCACGTTCAACTGCTCCAAAACATTCGTCCTCGCGGCGCCTGTAAGCCGCGAATCGCTCTTGAAGCGCTGCAGAATATCGTCTTGGATTTTCGCCACGTCGAGGGCTTCGTTGATGTCGCGCAGCAATTGCTGCTTACTCTGTCTCGAATCCATGAGAACGCTGGAGCGAGTAGAAGCGTTGGTCTTCGCGCGGGAGAGGTAAGCGATCCTCTCTTCCAACGTGAGCTCATAATACCCCTTCGCCAAATCCAGCTGAATGGCCGCAGCTTGCAAGTACTCATTATGATGAGCATAGTACCTCCACAGCAAATCCGCATGCCCCCTAGATTCCCGCGCCTTACTCTTGAGGTACTCAACCACATACGCCGTATCGACATCCAACAACCTATCCTGCTGGTTGGCGCTGACATACCAGTCGTACAAACACGTCTGGAAAACCTCATCCTTCGAAGAATCAATGACTTCATAAGCTTCGCTTCGTCTCCGCGCCTGAAGAGTAGCAGCTCCACTCTCCGTAGTCTGCGGAGCGTTCTCTGTCTCGTTGTCCAGCGCCTGGATCGTGGCGAAGATGAGGTCGTAGCAAGCCTTCCTCTTCTCGAATTCGGGTTTCCTGGCATCGTTCTCCTGCTGCCCATCTTTCAAATAGCCCCAAGCCCTGCGTGCTCGATCCCGCTCCTGCGCCACAGCAAGACACAACTGGATAGCTCCAGCGTAAAAAGCCATACCAACGTATTGCTCAACCGCCGAAGTCAAGTGCTCTTGTGACAGGCTCCCCGCGACCTTCGAGAACAACCTCTGAGATTCGTTCAAGAGCACCCGTCCAGTCTCGGTTTGCGCTCCGGCCTCAGAGGCGCGCTTGACTTGCTCCTGAGCTTTGAAGATCACCACATCGTCCGCCGAGCAGAAACTCCCACACCGCCGGCGAAGAGCTTCCGCTACAGTGTCAACGTTACTACCATTGGCAATATTGCGGTTCACAATCGCCTTGACCAACTCCTTCGCCAACTCCCTCCCCGTAGCCGTCACAAATAGCTGTTCGAACGTGAGGTTCTTCGCTTTTTGTCTGCTCTCTTCCGAAAGAGCCATAAGAATATCCTCAATCCTCTCATCGAACAGCACAAGCACGAAGCTGATACCCTCGACTATGGAGGCGATCAGCTGAACCAGACTATTCATCGCTCGGTGTTCGCCGTGGTTGGCGATTTCTTCCTGTCTCGTAGTCGCTCTCCCTAGCGCCTGCGGACCAGCGAGTCCCTCGATGAAACTCTTATTCCTGCCCAAGAACTCCGAGAGCGTGTTAAGATCCCGCTGTACTCCTCGCAACTTCTCCAGCTCGACTCCAGAGGTAAGTTGAGGCGGGACACCAGGCCTGATCTCCTCTTTCACGATCCTGGACATCCAGATACTCCGCACCAGCCTGCCGATATAGAGAGCCAGACCCTCGTGCCTTGGGCTAGGGCGCACAGAATCGATTGGGTCGGCGTTCGAGGTAGAGGGGATAGCGTTAGCGTTGTACTCCGGTTTTCCTCCGTGCTCTATGAAAGCCTTCCGCGCGCCCTCCACGACATCCGGGTCCATGACGCTCGTTACTCTGGAGTCTGCCGTCGTGACATCAACGCCTTGTCCACAAGCTACAGCCAGCGCAGTCGCGGCAGTTTCTCCTCGTCCATAAGTCCGAACGAAGCGCTTCAAATCGCCTTCCCGCCCTTCTTCGTCCGTAGAAGCGTAGCGCATCATACTCGCAAACACATCGACTAACCTCCTTCTCCGGATCGTCTGCACGCCATCCGCAGTCATGATAGCCAGCTCAGCGGAGAGCTTGTCGAACTGTACTGCCAGCTCGTTTCCGAAACCCACAGGCGTTTGCGCTGCATCGAACTCTGGCGTCACGAGCGCAACCATCGAGTGCGAAGAAGGAAGCTCAATCCACTGCCCGAACTCCACGAACCGCGAACCGAGTGCTGAAGTATCCTGCGGATTTTTCAAGCGAGCAGAATCCAACGCCGAGCAGAAGACCCTACCTCCCCGCGCAGTCTCCGGGTTCTGCGACTGGAAAGCCAAAAAGTAGCCAGGTGGGAATCGAATCGCGTCATCTGTCGGGTAAAGCAACCTGCTCTGCACGTCAACGGTGCCAGGTTGGCCGCCACCATACTGCTGCTGCCCATTCGCCTGCGCATCCGGATCCTTGGGCGGGAAACGAATATGCAATATCTGCATGCTGTTCGGTCCATCCTTGCTATCGGCCATATTACCGTACCCTCTAGTCGCGGACAGATACAGCCGACATCCAGTATTCGTCGTGGCCATCATGCACAGCCTGCTCGCCTCTGTTGCAGGTATGGTGCTGATATCCACTATCCGCACATCCGGGCTGTACATCAGATCCGTTCGCGGCGTGAAGTGTCCTATACCCTGCAGCAGAGTCCCCAACGGCCTCGTCAACGCAAGCTTGACCTGCTCCTTCACGAGCCAGATCTTGATCTCGCTGGTGTCGCTGAGGGTGTATAGCATATCCCTCGTGTCGTCCAGAACCAGTTTCCGCAGCGTTTTCTGGCGAGGAGTTGAGCCAATCCACTGGACCATTGCTTTCGCAGGACCAGGGATGACATCGTAGCTAGTCTTCGTGTGACATATAGACCTGCACTTCCCTCTGAACCAGCCCTCTTCTTGCTGATACTGGAACTCGTAGATTTCTTCGCTTCCGGCATCGAGGAAGAAGATCCGACCGGTCTTGGCGGAGGCGTCGATTTCGCGGACATTGAGGCCTTTGGTATTGATCGACATGCGCGTGTTGTATAGCGCGACTGTCTTTGCGCCTGTAGGTGTTGTTTGTGTGGCGATACCGAGAAGCAGCATGTTATCGCTCGTCGCGACAACCATCAGATGCGTGATGTCCTTCACGAACACACCAGGCTTGGGCTTGATGAGCTTCACTGCCGTGATCGGGTGTGGGTTCTCCTCGAAGCCTATGAGCTCCGGGTTCTGGATCGTGTAGTCCCAAAGATACAAGCAGTTGTCCATGACAGCCCAGCAATGACTGAGACTAGGCATGACACCCATCTGCAGCCCTCCCACCGTCTGGTTCGCTTGCTCGATTATGGGTGTAGGTAGATCGTACATCTTCAGCTTCTGGTACGGCAGCCATGCCGGGTTCGTAGGCATCTCATACTCCCCACTCATGCCTTGACCGACATAGCTCTCGAGATCCGGGAAGCGGGCTTCTTGCGCGAGGGCGTCGTTGATCGTGCGGGCTGCACGCTCGACGGGTGATATGCTTGGTGCGGCTGACTGCTGTGCATTGTCTGTTGGTGCGAGTGGTTGTGGGTTCTGCCGTAGAGATGCGGCTTGAGGTGCGAAGAATGTGGGCGCCGGTGCTGGTGTGTTGATGTAGCCGCCGGGGAGAGGGCGCTGAGGTGTCTGTGGGCCTGCGGCGGAGGCCATTGCAACGCGAGCAGTAGAGGGGCGGTGTTGTAGCTCAATAAGCGTGTACGCGCTATGTCGTGGTCGAGGAGCGGAGATGAAGAGTGTCGCTGAGCCGGCAGCGCATTACTTTGTGATCGAGTGCTTTTGATGTTATCGCATGTGGTGAATGAGCGTCGGTGTTCTTTCAGTGTCGCGGTAGTGAAGAAACAGATGGAAGCGCGCTCGAAAGGCGGTGGCTGGATCCTTTCTATCGTAGTGCGCTGCGACAATAGGCTGGGCCTTGGATTGTCTCTCAAATTGCCTACCGGTAATTCTGCTTCGCGTGAAGTCGCGTTTCTGATCTTGAGCTGGCGCACGGACTCAATCTCGAACCTTCAACTTTTGGGGAGACATCTGGAGTGCTTCATTCACGTAAGGTAAGGTACACACTGCTATCTCTACACACAATGGCTTCCCTCACCGCACGTTCGTTACTGTCGAAAGCAATACGACCACGGCCAGGCTACATCTGCCCCCACTGCCGCCACTATGCAACCCCCTCCCCATCACCAGGCCTTCCACCCGCACCACCGATGCTCCTTAAGATTCGCAACGATCTTAAAGTAGCCATGCAAGAAAAAGACAAGCCCCGCCTAGCCGTCCTCCGCACCCTCCTCGCCGAAGTCACAAATGCCCAAAAAACCTCCAACCCAATAAAAACAGACATGCAACTCCTCTCCTTGCTCAGAAAGCGAGCCGCAGCAGCCAAAGCAGCTTCCGCAGAATTCAAAGGGGCCGGGAGAGAGGATCTTGTAGAGCAGGAAGAGAAGCAGGCTAAGATTATGGGGGAGTATGCTGGGGGCGTGGAGACGATGAGTGCGGAGGATATACAGAGTGCTGTGGAGAAGGTGGTGGAAGAGGTTAAGGCTGCTGCGCAAGGGAAGGCGGCGAATATGGGGGATGTGTTGAAGAAGTTACTTGGAAGTGGTGGGAGTTTGGAGGGGAAGGCTGTGGAGAAGAGTGAGGTTGCTAGGTTTGTTAAGGAGGCGTTGGCGAAGCCTTGATGAGGGGAGACAAACCGCTGGAAGTTTTCTCCTCTCCACTTCAGGTCTGTAACAACAACCTCCCGTGTGGTCCTGTACATTATGTATGAGTATTGTCTTGGCGAACCGGCCGCGCCTTCCGATTCAGTCAAGCATGTGGAACGACGCGCGGGTAGTTCCGCACATGCTCTGCCATTTATTAACGTTTCGCTTCTTCTTCTTCTGCAAGCCGACCTTCAACAACATCAACTTCGTTCAGTACAAACAACCGATCACATCCCGTCATGGCGGCCACCACAGATCCAGACGTCATCACTGCGCCAGCAACAGCAAACGGCGCACCTATTACACTTATGACGCTGCCAGCCGAGCTCCAAAACCTCATCTGGAGCTTCACCGTCGTCGAAGACGAGCCTCTAATGGTACACGTGGTCCACCGCGTACGCTTTCGAACGCACGAAGAATCCGCACACCTTCCAGCCGCTAGCCCATTGCAGAAGAAACGCGCCATCCACGAGTCCAAACCACTTCCCGCGCACCCAGCCATCACCCAGGTCTGCAAACAGGTTCGATCGGAGACTCTATCTACCTTCTACCGCGACAACACATTCGTGTTTTCGGTCGCCGAGAGGCTGCTCCGGCAATTCAACAAGTGGATGTTTTTGGGTCGCCGCATCACAGCTCCTCCATTCGGACGCCTCATCATTTAATTCGACATGCTCCCCCTTCTTCCGGCCAATGCGCGTACTAAGAAACGGCATGCGGAAATCGAGCTTGGGCAAAAGGCCGGGAAACGCTACTTGACGATCGGTGGCGCGCTCGAGGAGGAGTGCACGTGCAGGATCAAAGAGTACTTCGAGTATCGCGACCGCAGGGGCCTTGACCTATCCGTCTTTGCGCTATGGCTTGAGTCGGATTGCCTTGCCGAGATGATGGGTTCTGAAAAGTGGGAAGGGGACAGGGAGCCGTGCCAGACGTGTGGGAAGCTGAAGTCGGGATAGCGGGAAGTAGGCCGTCTATGAGGAGGCTGAGGGAAACACGATGGAGCAGTTACAAGTGCTCCGAGAGAGCATTCTCTGAGAAAACGGAGGGGCGCAAGCTTGGTGCATAAGAGGGCAGCAGTGTGGTAGTCTTTAAGATCTGCAGAGAAGATACAGCCAACCTCCCTGATTACGAAAAAATTTGACTACAGTCGCCCGCAGCAGGTTGGTGGAAGAAAGGTTCTTATACAGAAGAAGCAAAAGCTGCCAAACGGCCATGTGCCACGTTCTCATCGTTAGTTTGTAACGTCGACGCCACTTCCGAGTTAATGAGATTCGGAGGATCGATCGCGAGAACAAGGAAGGAACCCCAAAGTGGCGGTGTGTGGACGCGGGCGAAATCTTAGCCCTGTCCTGTGACTCCCGTCGGTATAACTTTAGCATGTGACGACTGACCGCCGCGGCGACTCCCGCACTAGCGTCACTTCCCGCATACAAAATCAGTCAGAACGAACACTTCTCGAACACCCTCGCTACATCAACAAACCTCAATTACTCAGTTATGGCAACGTCCGCGCCTGTAGAATCACGGTCTGATGACAAGCCTGCTTCTCTCCTGGCTCTGCCAGCCGAGCTCCAAAACATCATCTGGGACCTCGTCGTCGTAGAAGACGGACCGCTGCCCCTCTGTCGCTTACAGAACACGCTACCTGGAGCCTTCCGAAATCACTCATCGCAAAACAGTCGGACTACCGCCGAAACGCGCGATCACTGAGCGCCAGACCCATCCACAGCGACCCGCCATCACCCAGGTCTGCAAGCAACTGCGCAACGACATCCTACCGATCTTCTGCGGCAACAACACCTTCCTGATTCGCTTCACAAGCGGAATGACATCGCGGCGGGTGTTCTGCCTGTACCCATGCCGTCTAGGTAGCCCCACGCCATTCAGACACCTGGTTTTTGAGTTCGACATGTACCCGCTCCGACCGTTTGCTCGCAGGTGTCTTGAGCCTCAACCCGCGCAGGTGGAGATCAAGATGGCAGAGGATGGGGAAGGGGGCTTCTTGAGGGTTGGCGGTCCGTTGGCAAAAAGGTGTACGTGTGAGCTACAGGAGTGCTTCTCACGGCTCGTCTGCCGCGAAAGAGACTGGCGAGCCTTCTTCTTGGAATTCGAAGAAAACCGCGCTGCTAAGTATTGGGGCTATTCGTTGCGCAACGGAGAAAGCAGGCTGTGCAAGACTTGTGGGAAGTGGGAAGGATAGGTTGCTGGAGAAGGAGGAGGAGGCGGAGGAGGAGGAGGCGGAGGAGGAGGAGGCGGAGGAGGAAGGTGATGGAAGGCTCGCGCTTGAGGTCCTCGCGATGAAGTCTTTTAGACGGCTTCGTGAAATGACGAAGGGAGCGCAGAACAAGAGAGCGACATCTGAGCTTCCGCCGGATGAGGGCTAGGCCGCAGACGATTCGATGATCGGTGCATCAATTCGGCAGGATGCTTAAGTCTTCCGGCGAAGTTCTCCAGATGTGGTTTGCTGAGACTGCTCAAGGACAAGGCCTTGTGCCCAATCTATCTGGTATGAACTTCGGCAAGGGCTTCACTTCGGCATGGTTTCCCGCGCGGACGTATCATGGGTAAGGTAGCCGTGAATGGGAAACAGTGCACACCGACAGCCATGGGTTCCTCAGTAAAGTCTTATGCATTTTGTGGTCTGCTGCAAGTAATACAAAAGCTGTATTACGTTCGGCTTGAGATCTCCCTTTGCTCTTCATCGCAATGGACATCAGCGCAAGTGCCACATAGACTTGCCTTATATCATAGTATCATCCTCCCTGTTGTAGATGATGACAGATTGACTTTTGCTGACGAAGTCGCAGCAGCAATGTATCAACTCATCGCCGCGCGCTTACTCCCTCGCCCGCTTCGCCCGCTTCTCCTTCTCCATCCCGTGAGCCTGGCGTCCGTAGTGAGCCTTTGCCACATCGAAGCTAGAGTGGACTGTACCGACTTCTTCGACAAGTCTACTTGGAGTCGCAGTCCATTGTGATCAGCATCAAGTCAGGCTGCCCGAGTTGGCTGTCGCTGTGCCCTGGTATGTATGCATGCTCAGCCATAGTGGGCGCAATATCTTATCCCACAATCTCGGATCGCTCGGATCGCAGTGGTGGGAGTAATCCAAATTTTGACCTGCTGAATGATCGTTGTCTTCGGCACCGCCAACTCCAGCGGGCGAACTGGTCGGCTCTCGGGTTTCCGACCTCCTCCTCTTCCTACCGGTACCGGTCCCACTGGCATCATTGAGAGCATCTACTTTCCCATCTCTCAGTTCCTCGAGATGCTGGACCGCCTCGGCGACAGACTCTGCGCCCTCCCCTAAATCATTCCCTTTGGAGTCGCTTACCACCACGGCAAACGGCAGTTCCTTCTGCAAATTGTTCTTAAACAAGTAAATGACCTTGTTCAAGACCAACTTCAACGCATCGCCCGTCTCCCTGCACATCGCGTTCGGCCATTCCATCTCTGGGTTGGTTGCGATCACGCTGGTGATGAAGTTGGATATCACAGCATTGGTATCGATGTGTCCAGGCTTGCGAGCGCTGGCGGGATGACGCAGGGTGCTCAACTCGTCATCCTTGAGGTAGTGTTGGGTGTACCGGAGGCCGCTGTTTGTCAACTTGATGAGAGACCAGACAATCTTTTCGACTCCATTTACATCATGCGTTCCCACGGAGAAGTAGTCTTCGTAGATGAGCATCTTGGCCTTGGGGAGTTCGGAAGAAACTGGGGATGGGCCGGAGTTGTCTGCCATCGTGCTTCAGGGTTCGGGAGGAAGTGGTGCCCGCACTTGTCGACTAAGTTCTGGGGATGGAGCTTTCGAGAAGGGGGTTCTCAGTGAACTGCACAGCAAACTTTCCGGTCGTTGGTCGTGGTGGATGGGTGGGTGTGGTCAGGTAAAGTCCCGGTGTTAATTGAAGTTGAGGTACGCCGGCGACCAGTCTGGGATGGAACCGAATTGTGGTTCGGTGCTTACGTGGTCGCGGGAGAAAGATGCGTACCTTATGGCAATGGTCTGATAAGGTCTAGCAGCTTTAGCATGTGACGGCGGCGACTCCCGCACTAGCGCCACTGCCGTTTTCGGCCTTTGGCGTATATACCAATTTGTCTCGAAACGATTCGATCCTTAATACTCTTCATCGCAGCGGACCGTCTCACCCGCCGGACCAACCACAACAGCACATCAGCCATGTCGACATCTACAACCACAACACCACCTGACCACGACGAGCCCGCCTTAGTGCCTTACTCCTCACTTTGCCGCCTGAACTCAGGGATACTATGTGGAGCTACGCAATGGTTGAGGCCGAAGCCATCTCGCTTTAAATTTCCCACCAGATACGCCACCTGGAAATGTCAACAGCAACAGATCCTCCATCACGACATCCCGACGAGAGCAAGCGCACCATCAACGTCTACAGAGCCTTGCCCGAGGATCTACCGTTGGCGCTCGTAAGCTCTCAGCTGCGCCACGAAGTCCTATCGTTGATTTACAGTGAGGACACCTTCATCGCCAACTTCAACGGCCCCTGCGACAAGCAGATGAGCCTTTGGTTCCGGAAATGCGGCTGTTTCGGACGGCATCCAGCTCGAACACCTCATCTTCGAGCTCGACATGGACCGTCTCACTAAAGGTTCCTCCACGGCGCGCCAACATGCCGAGATCCACGTGGGTGTTGACAGGAGCGGCAAATCATACTTGCGGGCAGGGGGTATGTTGCTGGAAGAGTGCACTTGTCTGCTCAAGGAGTTACTCGACTTCGGATACAGCAAAGGCGTGAACAGCAAGGATCGCTCTAGAGCATTTGCTGTCGGCTTTGAGAACCAGTCTCTCAAGAGGTACAAGAAAGGGCATCGTGGTGTCCAAGCAAAGATGTGTGAGAATTGTGAGAAGTTGAGGCAGTGAGGGCATGAGCCTGCGCAAAGTCGACGCTGAGAGCGTGGGAGGACGTCGCTGTGGCGCATGAGAGATAAGGCGAAGATCGGGATGTAGTCTCGCGATCATAGTACACGAATCCTCGAGATGAGATTGCAGGGAATCAGTACAGAGCTGGTGAAGCGGTTCAGCATCCTACCGAGCGTCAGGATCTTTGAGTTTGGCATGTGACAGGCGGACGAATGGAGCTTCCCGAGATTGGTGATCTGGAGTTGCATCGAAAGGCTCTGAATAATTGACTCGCTCCCACACATCTACTGTTTGCTTCACTTCGGACCTCCTACCTTTAGGAGTCCCACAACATCATCGAGCAACGACAATCACTCCGCATCCACCACGGCGAATCTCCTAGACTCGGACATAACCTCCACTGCGACGACAACCGCACTGTTCACATTGCCTAGAGAGATACGGGACCTGATCTACAGCTTCACCTTCATTCGAGGACTCCCCATGATCGTGCGCTTGGCTCGACGAATACCTTAGTACGTCATCACCAAGCTCTATCACGCCCGAAGCAGGACACCATCATAGAGTACAAGCTCTACCCGAACAGCCTGCCCTCGACTCCGTCAACGCTCAGCTTCACAGCGAAGTCTTTCCGAAATTCTAAAGTGGCAATGGCTTGCCTGTCTTTTTCGACTGCAGCGGCTCGCCTCTCGTAACCAGATGGCTACGCATAGGTGGCAGGGTTCGTGTCCAGCACATTCGTCGCTCCACTATCGAGTGCCGCAGATCCTGTCCTTCGGCGTGGGCAGCGGCGTATTTGGCATACACAGCCAGGATTGGACTGAAAGACAACATGGTGAAGGCGAAGCTTGACGACGCATGCACCATCGGCGAATGTATTTGCGTGATGAAGGAAAGCATTGCGGCATTGTGTGGGACTAAGGGCCGCACTGGCACCGATCTGCTAGATTCCGCCGCCGCCTTTCTCAAGGATCTGGGGGCGGACGAATATCGCAGTCCTCCAATGGGGAGCTGCCTGATGTATGGGAAATAGCACAAGTTTCCGCTATGGCGTGTCGTGTTTTCGCCCAGGCGCTGACAGAGTCATTCGAGTCGGGAAAGGGCTGGAAGAATTTGTAGCAGGCTGAGGTAAGACGGAGGGTCGGATTCGATGTCTTGACTCTCCCTCAACTTCATCAAACATCCGAAGGCCTCAATTCCAGACCATTGACATCAACTATGGACAAATGCGCACACGCAACAACACCTGAACAGTGACCAGCAGGCTTCTCGGACTGCTGCGAGTTGAACTTGACTCTCGGATCGGTCAATCTATTAGTGATGCTTCCGATCCCAATCGGGTAATGGTTGCGACCACTCAATTAGGCATCGACAGCGACGTGCCTACCTGTTCCTACGGCATGTCGGCAGACACCCAAACCCCGTCATACGTGTAAGGTCTGCACTCGACGCCCGCAGTTGTAAGCTGCATAGCCGAAAGGTCGCCCGAGCCGAGCGAGGCTGAAGATGTACGTCATTACGCAGCCTTATAGTACTTGGGGCTTATATAGTACTCTGACGATACCGCCGTTCTGCTCGTAAAGCAAAAGAATAAAGCTGCTCAAGGCGACTGCGGCGGCGAACCGATACCACCCAAAGACTCAGTGGCAACCATTTCCGGGGATAGAAGCTCCATATCAACAAGCATGCTGTGATCAAGTCCTCTCAACATCCGCCAGCATACGAGATAGATCGACACTCACGACTCGAGACGTTACAAAGATCAACCTACGACCCTCTATGAACACAAACATGGCTGCACACCCCGTGGGCAAGTTCTTGGCGCTACCGCAGGAGATCAAGGATCAAATCTACACCTATGTCGTTGTGGAAGATAAGCCGATTGCCATTCACCTCAACACTCGCCTTCGTCGCCCTCGGAGCTATACAGCAGGTGTAGGCTTCGGCAAGCCTGGAGACCGCGAGAGTAAAGTCTCGCTCGAAACACCTAGCCTAACGCAGGTCAGTCGCCAGGTCAGGCTCGACGCATTAAGGATATACTATGCAGAGAACAGCTTCATCTTCGACCTGGATCACAATCTCGGCCGGACGCTACGCACTCTGGAGCGCACCAGCCTACACACACACCGGGCACAGATGAGGCGCTTGACGGTTATGGGCACGTTGGTTCCGCTGCAGCCTCCTCCTGCGCAACAGAGACGGTTGCGGTTGCCGATGTTCGCCGCAATACAGCTTTCCCGTACCTCTCGTGGCGACAAGTGCATCAGCTTTGGCGGCGAGCTTGAGAGCGAATGCACATGCTTTGTCCGGCCATCGTTCCAAGAGCATTGTGAGGCTCCTGTAGAGACTGGCTTTGATCTCCTGGCTTTCGGGCGGATTCTTCATGAGGCATATACCAGGAGCGATGCATCTCCAGGGCGCCAGCATGTCAATGCGGCACAGTGTCAAGATTGCAATAAGCCGAGGGTGGAGAATATGGTAGTGCCTGGGCATCGACAAAGTGCTGAGGCTTGACGTTCTGACTCTGTTGTTTCCTATAGCTCTGGCATGATCTCATACTCGTTTGCAAGTCGTATCTCGTTCGGCGCAGGCTTTCCAATCTCCGTCACCGACCGCCTTCCGTTGCCAGCGTCTGCATCCGGCCGTCGTTAAACTTCATCTTCTGACGCTTCTTCCTCCTCAAAGCGATGCCCACCCCGACGCAACCCATGCATGCAAAGGCCGCAAAGCACATGAACACAGTATCTGCCATGCTAAGGCGTACTTCGTACCAATGCGTCCCTAGTGCCGCGAACACCTACACCACACAATCATCAGCTACTGTCTGCTACATCAAACAGAAATACGAGGATAAGATGACTCACCCCGGCGGACAGACATGCCAGTATGGTAAGGACATCCAGCACGAACACCGTTATCCGAATGCTCGTCTTGGGGGCCCATATCGCCTCCGAGAACCATCCGATGATCGATGTGATGCATGCCATGAACCCAAAAGGCAGTGCGAAGTCGAGGATGAAGTAATACCCCATACTGGCATCGGCGGCGATGGCTAAGATCATGGCGATAAAGGCGGAGACAAATTCGATTCCGCGAGGAATGGAAAGAGCGAAGGCAAGCTTGTCTGCACGCATGTTGTCGATTCTGCCCATTGTCGGTCAACGCTACGAGTTGCTTTGGTAGAAGAATGCAGTGCAGATTGGGTGAAGTGTCGTTGGCCTCCGTGAGAGTCTGCTGGACTTGGCGAAGATATATCAGGGAGGTCGCTTGCACACAGGTATTGCACCTAGCCTAGCCATTGGATGTAGTGACCAACCAAGTCAATAAAACCTCGAGCGAAGGAACACTGCAGGTCGTCTGATTACGCGGCCATGCTGCACGATGTTGGCTAGGCGAGCCTGAAATACCAGAGCGCAGTGTATGCTGGAGCTGGACTGGTGTGATGACACCCCACACAGGCTCCGCGACAAAACCAGGTAGGATTGCTGCAGTGGGGATGCCAATGGGACGCAAGTTTGACACGAAGGGACCGAATTACATAGCCTAACGCTCTCGGTGGGAATCAGCATGATGAGAGGTCAGATCGATACAGCGCGAGGGATGGTCTGCCAGCGATCGCCTTTTCGTAAGGCGAATTTGGCGCAAATGTGTATTGGCTGATGGCGAAAAGCTACGATGGCCACGGTTGCTTTGTTCAAGTATGCTTCGTTGATCGTCCGAATGGCTGCTGGCGGATCATATCTACAAGTGAGTATAGAAACGTGCCAATCGAACACCTGACGGGACACCAAGCCAGGCCATTTGCCCTGTTGCGCTCGCGCTATGCAATGCGAAGTACAAGTAAAGACGTAAGAACAGAAGTAATCATTCCCTGTCCTTTTCGTGAAGACGCCGCGCTGTTTCGGTATACACATTATTTATTCTTTAAAGGATCAGTGGCCGCCGAAGCCGCCGCGTCCCCCGAAACCACCAGGCCCGCCAAAGCCAGCGGGTGGTCCAGCACGGTCGTTGCCGCCGTTGTTGCCCTCGTTCTGGCCACCACGACCGCCGCCGAAGAGTTGACCGAGAAGCTTGGAGATCTGGCTCTCGAGCTGCTGGATCTGCTTCTCGATGTTGCTCAGCGCGCTGCCTTTGCCGTTGTTTCCACCGTTGTTGCCCTGGCCTGGCCTGCCGCCGTTACCCTGGCCTGGACGACCGCCGTTGCCACCAAACGGTCCGGATGGCTGCGAAGGAGCAGCGGTAGTCGTGGTAGGAGCCGTCGAGCTAGACGTCTTGGTGACGAAGGAAGTAGTGACCGGCGCGACATGGGCAGAGCTCGAGGTTGGTGCAGCAGAAGAGACGACAGGCTTGCTGCTGGTCTTCTTGACACTCGAACTGCTATGGTGAGATGAAGTTGGCTTGTGGGTTTGAGCTGATGTAGTGTGCGTGCTGCTGCTCTTCTTGACGCTCAAACTGCTGTGGTGAGACGAAGTTGGCTTATGCGAGGTGGTCGAGACCTTGTGGGTCGAGGAATGTTTGCTGCTGGTGCTCGGCTTATGCGTGCTGGTACTGACGTGGTGCGTTGACGTACTGTGCTTGCTGCTGCTCTTCTTGTGGCTGCTGGTGCTGGCCTTGTGAGTGCTACTGGGCTTGTGAGAGCTAGTTGTGACCTTGTGAGTGCTGCTCGGCTTGTGGGTGCTGCTCGGCTTGTGGGTGCTGCTCGGCCTGTGGGTGCTGCTCAGCTTGTGGGTGCTGCTTGTTTTGTGCGTGGCTGTGGCCTTGTGAGTGCTGGTAGCTTTCGTGCTTGACGAATGGCTGGTTGCACGCGAGCTGGACGGCGTGGCCGCGACAGATGAGACACTGCTGCCTGCACTTGATGTTGGCTCAGCTGCGCTCGAAGATGGAACGGTTGCGGAGACGGAACCACTGGAGGTTGACAACACCGAGGAGACGTCAGGGCTCGAGGCTGACGAAGTCGCAGAGCTGGAAGTAACGGAAGATGCTGCGCTTGATGGCACGACAGAGCTGGACGCTGGTGAAATTGCTGAGACAGAAGCACCGGAAGACGTCGAGCTTGACAAGGTGTCAGAGCTTGACGCTGGCGAGGTCGCAGATGCGGTCGCAGATGCGGTCGCAGATGCGGAGACACCCGAGGAGAGCGAGCTCGATGAAGCGGAAGCACTGGACGTAGTACCGACAGGGTACGACTCGCTGGCGATGACGCTAGTGCTAACGCTGCTAGAGGAGACGGATGCTGTCGAGCTGATCGAGCTGCTAACAGTAGAGGTTGTCGCAGCAGACAGGCTGCTGCTTGCTGACGAGGAGCCACTGCCAGAAGCGCCACTGCCAGAGCCGGACTCGTCGGAAACCTTCTCGGCAGACGTTGCACCCTCAATGTCAGCAGTGCCACTGATGTCGCTGAAGAGCTGACACTCAGATGAAGTGACAGTGATACCAACACACTCGTCATTGCCGTCGCAAGTAGCCAAGCACGAGCTCACTGACGGTACATCACGCTTCGCAGAGCTAGAGATCTTGGTACCGGTGTACGCGGTGTTGCATTCACAGCTGTAGGCGACACCATTCGCGTCAGTGTACGTCTCGCCGTCGAAGGCCGGGCAAACAATGTTGGTTGCCGATGCGGAAGCCGAAGATGAAGCCGTTGTGCTGGAGATATCGCTCGTGGAGGCAGACGCTGTGCTAGAGACATCGCTCGAGGATGCCGATGATGTGCTGGACCCCAGAACGATGGTTGTGCCGCCGGTGAGCGGGATCGAAGTCGAGAGTGTCGATCCACCCAGGACACTGCTGCTGCTGCTGCTGCTGCTGCTGGAAGTCACGTTCTCGGAAGCAGACGAGGTGCTCGATGAGCCCAGGGTGATTGTCGTACCTCCAGTAAGCGGAATCGTGGTAGAGATCGTCGAGCCACCCAGCACACTGCTCGAGGTCGCATTCACGCTGTTGGAAACAATGCTTCCGGAGACAGAAGGCACGCTTGACGAGCCGAGTGTAATCGTAGTGCCTCCCGTAAGTGGGATTGTGGTCGAGATGGTCGAGCCGCCAAGCACGCTGCTTGAGGTTGCGTTCAGGCTGTTTGAAGCAGCGCTCCCGGAGGGTGAAGATATGCTTGACGAGCCGAGAGTGATCGTAGTACCTCCAGTGAGCGGTATCGTTGTGGAAACAGTCGAACCGCCCAACACACTGCTTGAGCTGGTGGTCGATGCTGGACCGCTCAAAGTAGCGTTGGCACTGTTAGACGCAATGCCAGAGCTTGCCGGTGACGATGAAATGGTAATTGGTGCACTGTGAGTATGCACTTCTTCCGTTCCGTTGGTGGTACAGGTGGTCGTGTACGTTGTGAAGCTGGTTTCGCTGGCGGAGCTTGTCGTGACAGGTGCCGAAATAGTAGCATTTGCGCTATTGGAGGCACTGTTCGAGGCAGAAACAGATATCGAGCCCGTTCCGGTGTGGCCAACAGAAGGCGTTGTTGCGTTAGCAGAGACCGAGAATCCTGTGCTCGCAGTCGTCGAGGCGGAAACAGATCGTGAGCCAGTTCCAGTAGGTCCGACAGAAGGCGTTGTTGCGTTAGCAGAGATCGAGAACCCCGTGCTTGCACTCGAAGAACCAGTAGGACCAACTACGGGTGTAGTGGCATTCCCGGTGATCGGCGCCGAGTGGGTGTGGACGACTCCCGTCCCGTTGGTCGTGCAGGTTGTAGTGTATCTAAACGACCTCACGTTAGCTTATGTAGACGGGGAGAACACGGTGATAGCAGACTTACGTGGTGAAGCTCGTCTCGCTTTGGCTGGTAATGTTCGCACTGTTCGTAATGCTAGAGCTGACGCCGGTACCCGTTGCACGAGGCGTTGTAGCACTTGGTGTAATAGAGAAGTGCGAGCTGACGCCACTGCCCGACGGGTATGGCGTTGTAGCATTCGTCGTAATCGAGAAGCGCGAGCTCACTCCACTGGCCGACAGGTATGGGGTGGTCGTGGCATTTGCGCTGATTGAGAACCCACGGCTCGCAGTTGTAGATACGTTTCCCGTGATAGGTGCAGAGTGGGTATGGATGACAGCCGACCCATTGCTTGTGCAGAGCGATGTGAATGTGGTGTAGCGGGTCTCACTCGAGCTCGTCAGGTTTGCGCTGTTAGTGATGCTCGAGCTAACACCAGTGCCCGTTGCGTGAGGCGTTGTAGAATTAGGTGTGATAGAGAAGCGCGAGCTAGCTCCACTCCCTGTGGAATAAGGCACGGTCGTGGCATTCGCGCTGACCGAGAATCCACGGCTCGCAGAAGTCGTAGACGTGTTGGCTGTGATTGGTGCAGAATGTGTATGGATCACGGCAGTTCCATTCTCGGTACATAGCGACGTGAAAGTCGTATAGTGCGTTTCGCTCTGACTCGTGGAGTTCGCACTGTTCGTGATCCTCGAGCTGATACCAGTGCCGGTCATGGAAGCAGTGGTTGCATTAGCAGAAACGGAAAAGCCACTGCTGGCAGGCGTCGTGGCGGTGGTGGCATTGCCTGTGACTGGCTGCGAATGCGTATGCAATACAGCGGTACCATTTTCGGTGCAGAGAGAAGTAAATGTCGTGTAAAGTGTCTCGCTTGCCGAGCTCGTACTTGTTATCGAGGCATTGACACTGGTTGTGGGAGCGACTGAGACCGCCGAGCTGGAGCTGCTCAGCGTGGAGTTGGCGCTGTTGGTCGGAGCGGCCGAGACATAGGTGGAAATCGAATCCGTAGGAGTAGTCACCACGGCGGAATGTGTGTGGACCACGGCGGTACCGTTCTCAGTGCAAAGGCTGGTAAAGGTGGTATAGCTGGTCTCCGAAGTAGTATCTCGAGCGACGAGGCCAGCTTGGGCGGCGGCCGCAAGGCCCAGAATTGCCAATCGGTACATGTTGGCTGTAATAACGACTGGATGGACCGACAGCGCTCTCGTCACCAGCTAGGGCAGGTGTTGGAGTACGCTGTGGCCGGAACGAACGACTGTTCAAACGAGTGACTGTACCGCAAAAGCAGATCAAAG
>JAKLLW010000629.1:0-27688 GCA_022814695.1 Neocatenulostroma microsporum
TGTGCGAGTTCCTGGAGGTGCCGATCCCAGAAGGCAAGAAGTTCCCGCGCACAAACGACACAGACGGTTTCGTCGACCGCTGCCGCAGGAGGAACCGCATGCAAATGCTCAACGTCCTCTTCCGTGCGACAGTCGTCGGCGGATCATTCGCTGCTATCGTCTACGGCGCGACTTTGACTGCGCGCAGATTCTTTGGTGCTCGCCGATGAACGTCATGAGCTACTGGCATCGATCTGGCGAAACAATCGAAACAATATGCTGTGGCGTACGGAGATGTAACGGGCCTTCGCGTCTGACAGCTGTTGTACTGTACAGTCTTGTGTGAGGGAGTCAAGCGGGTTTTGGCGTTACAAAGCGACGGGAGCATCGGGGTTTGTGTTTGTGTTGCATACAGTAGCAAGACAGGCTCTGCGCAAGCGGGCTTCGGTCCGGAGGGTGTTCAGGATTTGCTACTACGCGCCTACATACGTGATTTGGCAAAAGCGTCTGTAGGATATCACCATCATCACATCAAGCTAGGCTGGATATCCGAGAAGCAAAGCATCAACAATAACAAATAACAAGTTAGCACAGCTGTGCCTTTACTATCTATGACTGGCCTCTCGCACTCGTTCCTTAGGCCTTCCACCTTCCCGATCCCTCGTAACCTACAGAGTAAGACTGCAGCTCCTGCAGAAGTGAGAACAAACCGATCGAGCGCGCATGCAAGCTCTCCGAAAGCTGCAGGTCCCAAGAATACGACCACGTCAGGACTCGCAGCTTTAGTCCACTGAGCCCCGCTGTCGTGCCACCTAAACCGATTTGAAGTAGAGTGCTGGTAATTGTGACAGGTTGAAGAGGCTCAGTACCACTGCTTTGCCGCAGTATGGTGTACTTGATTCTTGATGCTGGTGTTGGTATTGTGATGAGTGGAAGGCGGGGAAGGGGGTCGTTAGGGTGGGTTGGCGGCGCGACAATGGTGGGTTCTCAGGATATGCAGGTGTTGCCGGTAAGGCCAAGCCGGACCCTAGGGTATCCCTAGTGATCGGCGAGGTGATAAATAGCATACGTGGCGATTGAGTTGCGAGGAAGCGATGGCATATGTCTATCTTTTGCTCGGAGCAAGCGAGCTTCTGCTGGCATTTGCCAGTCATATGGTGAAGATCCCAAGTACCAAGAACACCAGCAAACTCACGAGGACGAGTGTAGGCGGTTGTAGAATAGAAGCTTGTGAAAGTACCCGAGGCGGAGCTTTGTATCAGCCGCCGGGAGGCGTCTTGGCGGGTCTTGGCGTCAGTAGACTCGCAAGGCTAATCCCTTTTTCAATCTTGGGGCCATGCAAAGGAGCATGCATCGGCATCCGCGCATGGGGGAACTGCTGCGGCCAGGACCGGTCGCATGATGTGTGTATCTGGCCTACACTTACGATAGCCTCCCTATCAGCTCTATTCCTTCGCTGCATCTGGATTCTCGATTCTCGCACGCCATCCTGCCCATCTCTCGCGTCTTGCGGTCCTTGCCTAGAGGAGCTGTGCTTCCGAAGGACACGACTACTGACGGGACGCTTTCTTAAGGAGAAAGCTTCGCGCTTCGCGGCCATGTCATTCTTTGCATCACCACACAGAACATCCTCCTGGACGGCTGGCCGGTTATCATGGAAGTCAGTGTTGTTGTCGAGCCTTAGTCTGCTGGCGGCGATACCTACGACGAGCGCCGAGTTGAACAACGACACGTCTCCTACCTTTCAGTTTAAGTCACGGCCTGACCTTCATGCTCCTGTGAGTAAGGGCGCATACTGAAGCATGCCGTGTTGCCTGCTGACGTTCAGCAGATAATAGACTTCACCATCCTACGACCCGAACTAGTCATACCAGGCTACCTATTCCTCGCGCCCTACCGGAACGTAGACCCCGGCCCATACATCTACGACAACTGGGGCCAACTGGTCTACACAGGAGCAGGAGAAGGTGGTCCAAAGACCGTGCATGCGCCGCGAGTATGCACGTACAAGGGCACGGATCACATATGCTACTTCGAGGGCGAGCAGCACCAAGGGTTCGCGCGCGGGCATGGAGTCATTATGGATCAGAACTACCGGGTGGTGAAGCAGATTGAGAGCGGAGGCGCAGGAGCGAGCAGCGATATGCATGAATTTAAGATGACGCCGTATTCGAATGGCACGACTGTGTTGATGACGGTATATCAGCCAAGGCAGTATGATCTTACTGTCAACCCGCGGTTCAACATTGCAGGTGGTATGGGCTGGATTGTGGAGGGTGTATTCCAGGAGGTGGAGATTGAGACTGGGAAGGTGGTCTTTGAGTGGCGCTCGCTGGACCACGTGGATCCGGGACTCAGCTGGACTATGCCTGGCACGACCGACACGAGCGGAGACGGCTTGCACGAGCAAAGTCCATGGGATTACTTTCACATCAACTCCATCGACAAGAACATTGAGGGCGACTACCTCATATCCGCACGCCATGTGAGCGCCATCTACAAGCTATCCGGCGAAGACGGCCACATCATATGGCAGATGGGCGGCAATGCACCCAACATCCGCACCACAAACTTCAACTTCGCATACCAGCATCACGCGCGCTGGATGTCCGAGAACAGCACCCACACGATCCTCTCCTTCTACGACAACGGCAGCAACAGCTACAACTACACCAACACCTTCTCCCACGGCTGGGTAATTTCCATCGACCATACCGCAGCAGAAGCGACGATGATCCAAGAATGGGGCGCCCCGGAACCAGAAGGCGGCCTCATGTCCGGCTCGCAGGGTAATATCCAAATGCTGCCCAACGGCGGCTGCCACATCGGCTGGGGCGAACACGCGTACTTCTCCGAGCACACTGCAGACGGCAGCGCGGTCATGTACGGCAAAGTCGCGGATCGCGCGTCGAATGTCATGATCTACCGATCGCATAAGTATAACTGGACTGGGACACCGGTGACTGTGCCGAATCTCTTTACGTACAGCAAGGTAGGCGAGAAGATGGCTTTCTGGGTATCATGGAACGGCGCAACGGAGGTGCGGAGCTGGAATTTCTATACTGCGCAGAGTGCCAGCGGACCCTGGACGTTTGCCGGGAATGCGAAGAGAGATGGGTTTGAGACGGAGTTTCATTTGCCAAGTATGGCTTGGTGGGCTTACGCGGAGGCTGTGGATGGGGATGGGAGGGTGCTGAGGGAAAGCGTGATTCAGCGGACTTTTATGCCGAGTGAGAACAACACGAAGTTCTGTCACGACCGAGGATGCGAGTTGGCGATGCAGGTTCCGGAACATGAGCAGGTCGATTACGACGCGAATCCGGAGGTGGATGATATGTTTAAGTCGACTAATTGGGGTTATAATACCAGCCATTACTATGCGGATCTATCGTCCAACACCACCGTGCAAGACAGCCGAGAAGACGACAGCAAGATCAGCCAACCGAGCAGCCAAGCAAGCACAAGCACCCAAAACAGCGTGTGGTGGGATATCTTGCTCGTAGCCTTTGGCTTCGTGGCCGCCGTCATTCTCGGCACAATCGCCGCCTTTCTGGGATGGTTCGAAAAGCTGCCACCGCTCGCGGAGTCCTTCTCTCGCCGAACAGGCTTAGGAAAGGGGAAGTACACGCGGGTACAAGAAAAAGAAATGGATGGGTTGGAGAGTAGTTCGAGTAGTAGCTCGGCGGGCGGCAGATATGCCTAGGAGGCTGTCTGAACTCCCTATCGACTACTACGACGACTGCGGCTGCTACTGTGTGGTCTTTGAATGATGAAGCGTTTGGAAAGCGAGAATCGGGATTTCTCTTTGTCTCTAAGTCTTTTGAAAACGGAGTTATATGGATACGGAGTCACACGATAGGGTGGTGCATGGCATAGGCGCAGGAGTTGAGAGGCGATCTGATAGGATGATCGATCTACAGCAAGCAGCATTTGCGAGTGTTGGGCTGGCTGGCCTCCTGTACATATCTGCCCTCTTTGTGCGAGAAGAAGATCTGTGTGAGAGCGATGTACGAAAAGAGATACCTCCTACCTTCTTACAGTGGAAAGGAAAGCTCGCATGTGTACCTTCTTACTCAGGTGTTCTTTGCCAGCCAGAATAGCTACGAACTGCACTGGGAGTCATTTGCGACCTCAACATGAAGTCGGAACCGTTCCGTGTGATCCTGCGGAAGTACAAGAGCCCGTTATGCGAACTGCTTCTCGTGAACACTTGCGTCGAGACTTGCGCTGATATGGAGCACAACACCTCCTCTCAGCCTGGCGACTATCGTTGCGATAGGCTGAAATGCAACGGTAGGCTGATGACTATATTTTGGACGCCACTGCTGCAAGCCAATGATAAGCATGTCCGTTCAGCCTCACGCTCGTTCGCTATTATTACCGACCCTTCAATCAAGTCTCTCGCCGCAAAAGTCGTCTGGTCTCGTGCTCAAGAGTAAAAAGAAGGAGAAGCCGGGTCCCAATTAACCAAAGTTCACCCGTGCAACGCGTCGACTTTGCGCAGGTTTCAGGCTGAACTCCCCAGCGGCCATGTGAAACTAACACGCCCGGGCGGTCTCTTTGATCCGAGCTTGCCCTTAGCGCGATCTTGGCATATATTGAACCCTTGTCACACGCGTGCCTCTCGCCTCTCGCCCTGGGACGGCGAAACATGATGAGCGACACAAGTGTCCTGTTTCGGTTATGACCACCGTTGCATGGAATCAAGCATTTTCTCTTAGCACTCTCTTGGCGTTGGCCGGCGTACTTGGCAAGTTGCGAGTTGCGATGCACCGGTCTCACATTCGTACTGTAGGCGGACGACGCGCGCGGTCAGGTACACGCAAGCAGCAAGCTCTACGACCGATTATTGTTCATGCGAACGAGGCGCGGGCCTTGCATTCGATGATTGCGCAGTTGTACGTTTGTTGCTTGGCACCGTTGTTCCTACGGAATTGCATGAGGGCCGCTCCCTAGGAAGTTCGTTGTTCTCTCCAATCTGATCACGCCATCGCTAGTCACTACTGCGCATACTGCGGCGCTGCCGGGCATGGCACACCAGCGCCAGTCCTCACGACATCTTCACCACCGCAACCGCACGAGCTCGCAGAAGATAGACGCCGAGGGCTTGGACTTCCCGCGCAGACAGTCTTCACTTGCCGACAGACAAAGACCACAAGCAGCGGGAGGGTCGGATACAGATGCTCCCTACGCGGATGAAGAGCCGTTTTACCCTTCAGATAGCGGGTCGAGGGGGGGCGAATGGTCGCCGGCAGCGATTGAGAATGGGAATGTGCTTGATGTACGGAAGTCAGGTCAGCAGACACCGCGCCTGCAACCGCCTTTGCTGTCGCCGCGGCTTACACTGCCTCCAGGCGCAGAAACGTCCCCGCCTCGGCCGCCGACATGGGGTAATATGCCGCATAAAGGCCAGCTGGCTATCCTGGCTTGCTCGCGCTTCGTCGACTTCTTCCAGATGGCTGCGCTGCAGACGTACATGGTGCATCAGTTGAAGAGCTTTGATCCTGAGTTGCCGGATGCTACCATCTCGCATCAAGCGGGTGTGTTGCAGGGAGCTTTCACAGCGGCGCAGATCATCACGAGTATTCTGTGGGGAAGAGCAGCGGATAGGCCTACAGTAGGGAGAAAGACGGTGTTGAATATTGGCTTGGTGGGGACGGGGATTGGATGCATAGGCGTCGGTTTCAGCAGGACGTACGGACAAGCTGTGTTTTGGCGGTTGATGAGTGGAGCGATCAATGGCACGGTGGGCTCGGCGCGGACGATGGTGGCAGAGGTTACGCCGAAACCGTGGCATCCGAGAGCGTTTCTGCTGCTGCCGGCTGCGTTTAATGTCGCCAATGTTCTTGGACCTATATTGGCGGGTATCTTGGTGGATCCGGTACAGAGCTTTCCGCATCTATTTGGACCTGGGAGCACTTTTGGCGGCACAGATGGGATTGGCTGGATGGAAGCGTATCCGTACGCCATGGCGAATCTACTGAGCACCGTGCTGCTGTTCCTCGAAGCAATACTAGTGCACTACGGTCTAGAAGAAACGCTCAAAGGCGCCCGACCGCTGGAACTCTCCTCCCTCAACCCCGTGACAGTCGTCAAATCCGGCTACGACCAGCTCATGACTGCCAAGAACCGCGGCTACCGCTTGGTACAAGAAACCCAACGCCAAAGCCAAGGCCTCCTTTCAAACAACGACCGCTCCTCAATGGAAATGGACCGCCTAGCCGCCAACGGCGGGAAACTCGACCCTCCGCGACCAATCCAGAGACTACCCTTCCGCCGCATATGGACATCTAATGTCCTGTGGACTTTGGTAAGCATAGCGATCTTCGACTTCCACATGGGCGCCTTCGCCAACCTCTGGATCTTATTCCTGGCGACACCGAGAGAGTTCATCCCTGGGATCTCCGACGCACCCCCTGACGCTTCACCACCAGCACCGATCAAGGACGGACAATTCCTCACCCCCCGCAGCGCCTTCAAATTCGCCTCTGGCCTCGCTTTCCCTCCCCCTACTATCGGGTTTGCGATGGCTATTATCGGTTTCATCGGCGTAGCGCTCCAATTCGTCTTGTACCCTTACGCCAACTCCCGGTTCGGCCTCATGAGATGTTTCCGCGGCTCGCTCTTCCTTTTCCCAGCAGCTTACTATTTGGCGCCGTACATCGCTCTTCTTCCCTCGGCTTCGCCGCCTCCGGGTGCGGCAAGCGGTTGGAAAGTCTGGAGTGGCATATCCTTCGTCCTTTTCCTGCAAGTCTCTGCCCGCACATTTGCTCTTCCGGCTTCCATTATCCTCCTCAATAACTCGTCCCCGCACCCGAGTGTTCTGGCGACGATCCACGGTATCGGCCAAGCTTGCTCGGCGACTTTCCGCACCCTCGGTCCCATACTCGCAGGTTACTGGTATGGATTGTGGACGGAGAGGGGAATTGTAGGCATGGCGTGGTGGATTGTGGGATCCGTCGCGGCGCTCGGGTGTATAGCGAGTTTTTGGGTGAGGAATGGGAGTGGGCATGAGATATTTCTGCCCGGGGAGGAAGGGGAGATGAAGGAGGGGGAGCCGGGGGGTGGGAGTGGGGATGGGCGATGAGAGGGAGAATGAGAAGGGTGATGTGTTTTGTGAAGCGAAGCGATGTATATTGGTTGTATAGCCTACAATTGCCCTAGGAGGCTTTGACTCAAGGTTAGGGACGAGACGAAGCGCCTGCTCCCGACGTGCCTGCACTTTCAACGCCGTGGTCATGATCTATGTTACTGGTAGGCAGTGGTCCGGACGTCAAAGCGTGGGTAGAGCGATATGCCTAGATGGCATTTTACCAAGTCCAAACCGGCAAAGACACTAGGCTGCTTGGCCTGTGTACGGACAAGGTACGAAGAGAGTAACTGGTACTGCTGGGCGGTACTGGTTGACAAGCATACAGAAGACAGTACCTGAGGTTCCTTCGACTCTAGCCATCGGCGCCTGGATTCCGAAAGAACTGACTCGATCGGCTGCAGTCCAGACTCCGAATGCAGGAAGTAGCATGCATCGTCAGAGCGCTCACTTGTGAAGATGGAAAAGCGTTCGCGGCTGTGGGTATGGGTAGAGGTGAGAAAGCCGACGAGTGGTTGAGAGCCAAGCTTTCTGTGTACAGTGGCGGCGACGTAGACTGCTCCAGGCTCTGTCTACAAGTACAATACATCGACTACCCCATACCGATCGACCTTGTGGCTGCCACGTTCTCGCTAGAGGCCCCCAAAGCTTGTCTTGGAGAAGTGTAGGCCGGCAAGCCGGGCTCTGGAAGCTGCCCTGGCTGTCGGGTACGCTTTTCCTGCATAGTAGCCAAGCACATGTACGTACCCATCCGAGTCGCGACATCACCCCCAGGCTCGGTGGCTTGAGACATACTATATGTTGCCCATGGGGCCCCGCATAGCAACTATGTGAGGAAGGCATATGCACTGCGGTTCCATCGCGATTCTCGTTCTTCTGGGTGATGTAGCAGTGCTCTCACCAATCTACCTACTCGCTCGCGCCCAGCACGAGGTACCCAGCGAAGCGGCGCTGCGCGCAAACCCTGACCTTCGAAGTCGACGACGGCCACCGACACATGAACGCTGGTGCTTGTTACAATGGATGACAAGATGTCTGTCTCCCACCAAGAGCACGTCACTCGTGAGGAGGACATGCATGCCGTCCACCACGAACACCCAACCGAAATCGAACTCCATCACGACAAAGTCGCTCCGGAAGCGGTTGGCGGTCACCAACGTGAGCTCCCAAAGAATTACTACCGCAGTCCAGCCTTCATTGGCACGGTCGTAGCCACCTGCCTAGCGAACATCTCGGGTTACCTTGGCTGGGTCTTACCAGCCAACACTCTATCACTCATCAACATCGCTCTCGGACCTTCCGCCAACGTCATCTGGCTCGCCGTTTCCTGGGAGGCGGGCTTCGCTGTTGGATTCCTCTGGGTCGGTCGTCTGTCCGACATCTTCGGTCGACGATGGTTCTTTACGGGTGCCTCGCTGCTCGCGATCCTGGGAAACATCATCGGAGCGTCGGCTCAGAGTGTCGAGATGCTGATAGCCACCAACTGCATCAACGGTCTTGCCGCGGCTGGACAACTTTCTTTCAACGTCGTGCTTGGTGAGCTGGTGCCGAATAAGCATCGCGGCATTTACAACGCTATCGTGCTTTCGACGAGCTTGCCATTCGCTGTGTTCGGTCCACCGGTCGCTAGAGCGTTCTATGAGCACACTGCTCTGACCTTTCGGTGGTCTTACATTCTTGGTGTAAGCGAATCTTGAACCATGCATGATTGCGCTGCTCGGGCACTTTGCTGACAACTTTGCTCCAGGTGATCGTCAATACCATCGCTGTAGCGCTATACTACCTTTTTTACCACCCGCCATCGTACGAGCAACTACATATCGGTGGCAAGTCGATGTGGAAGCAACTAGCGAGCTTCGATTGGATCGGCTCTGCGTTATTCACGGCAGGCTTGACCGTCTTCCTCATCGGTCTCAACTGGGTACGTTTCTCCCTTCTCAATTGTCTCACCTTAAGTCAGAAGCCAGCTGTATTAACAGCCGTTGTATTTAGGGCGGCTCAGTATACCCTTGGAAAGACGCCCACGTCCTAGGAGCTTTCTTCGCCGGCATAGCTACCCTAGTCCTCTTCTGCTTCTGGGAAGCGTACTGCGGTCTCGACTATCCCATAATGCCCATGCGGCTGTTCCGGAATTTGAAGTACGACGCCATTGTTGCCTGTGCATCCATCGGCGCTATGGTCTACTACAGTGGCACAGTCATCTGGCCCACAATGGCGGGAGCCTTGTACACGACCTCTGTAAGTGAGGTGGGCTGGCTCAGCTGTTCTGTTGGAGGTGGCCTGCTTCTTGGACAAATCTCTGCTGGCATCGGTGTAACGTACCTGCCTAGTATGAAGTGGCAGATGACGATCGCTGGCGTGTTTCTGACGGCTTTCATTGGTGCTGTGGCTTCTTCGACGGCCGGATCGCAGGCCAGGACTACCGCCTTCCTTATCATCGGGTGCGCGGCGGCCGGCTATGTGGAGAATCTGACGCTTTCGACAATGGCACTGGTGTGGGAGCCGGACGATATCGGCCTCGTCGCAGGTGTGATGGGCGCCATCCGGACCGCAGCCGGAGCACTTGCGACCTCGATGTACAGCAGTATCCTCGCCACGGAGCTTACGACATATTTACCAAAGTACGTCGGACCAGCAGCGGAGCAAGCTGGACTTCCATCGTCCAGTCTTCCGGCGCTACTCACGGGAGTCAGCACTGGCAGCTTCGACGGTGTACCTGGCATCAATGCAGGTGTACTAGCAGCTATTGGTGCTCCGGTCAAGCATGCCTACTCCCTGGCTTTCCGGACAGTGTTCTTGTGCACGCTGCCGTTTGGGGTCATCTTGCTCCTTGCAGCTATCTCCTACTGCCCGAATGTTGAGGACTACCTCACTGACGAGGTGGCGAGGAAGTTGCAAGGGGTTGAGCATGCGCCAAGGGTTCCAAAGAAGGTGGAAGACGAGGAGTCGCAGCTGAAGTAGGACAGTCATCTGTGCCAACTCGTCGTCTGCGTCTGGGAATGAGCTGTGCGTTGTATGTATCAATACCATCATGAATACCGCTCTTCTGTTGCTTCTAGTGTCACTCACATATCCTGAAGTAGAGAAAACGAGTGGCGCGCCGACCTCGCAGCAGACGTGGTACAGACTTTACAGACACTTCAACGAGTCTGAAGAGCCAGAATGACCACGAGGAAGGGTGCCGATATGACAGTGGCATAAGCATCAAAGCGAGCCAGATTTGCTGATCTGATGTGGAAACTTGTTGGGTCGCGATGATGGCATAGCGGACTCACTGGCATACCGATACTCTTGAAAGAGCAAAGGACCATACACCAAATCTAGACTGCTGCATTCATCATATCAACAAAAATGCATCCCAGACAGAGGGTATGTCCATATGTAACACCGCAACTCCGCAAAGCCCATCATCTCCCACCAGAACGTCACCTTCGACAAAACGACCACCCCGATCCTCCCAGTGTCATCCTGCGTTGTGCAGCTCCTGACAGGGCCTTCACACCTTGACTATTAGCCGAGCTTTAGTATGCGCTTACTTCAACAGGAGAAGAATAAGACCAGCCGCGGCGGCAAATACCGTGTAGAAGGACACACTACTCCTCGCCCCAGCGCCAGCGTAGGAATGCCCGGAAGAAGTAGGCGCAGAAGGAGTGTGGTAGCTCGCAGTGCTGATCGATGTGGCCGCGGTAGGGCTCGGGGCGACCACCGTTGTTGGAGTGGACGGTGAGTATGTGTACGTCTGGCTGCTCTCGGCTGCGATCGCCGGCTGGCTGACGAGTGTGCTCGCCGATGGAGTGTAAGCCGGAGTAGAGGAATTGAACGATACCGAAGCGGTGGACGCTGGGTACGTTTGGTTGCCCTCGGCGGCGGTCGTCGGCTGGCTGACGTACGTGCTCTCCGACGAGACAATACCACTGGTGTAAGCAGAAGCAATGGAGCTGTCGGAAGCTAGAGCGATGGACGCTGAGTACGTCTTGCTGCTCTCGTCCGCGGTCGTCGGCTGGCTGACGTACGTGCTCGTGGATAAGTCGATGGAGCTGGTGTAAGCCGAAGCAATAGAGCTGACGGCAACTGGAGCGGTGGATGCTGAGTATGTCTGGCTACTCTCGGCGGTGGTCACCGGTTGGCTGGCGTACGTGCCTGTTGAGGGCAGGATGGAGCTGGTGTATGCCAGAGCGGTGGAGCTCACGGAGACTACATAGGTCTGGCTGTTCTCAGCCGCGGTCACTGGTTGGCTGGCGTGCGTGGCCGTCGATACCATAATAGAGCTGGTGTAAGCTGAAGAAGTAGGAATGACGGAGCCTGGGTAGGTCTCGCCGCTCTCGACTGTAATCGTCGGCTGGCTAACGTAGGCGCTCGCCGATGACACGATCGACTTCGTATAAGCTGGAACAGTAAACGAAACTGGGGCGGTCGACGGCGAGTAGGTCTGGCTGTTCTCAGTCGCAGTTGTTGGCTGGTTGGCGTATGTGTTCGCCGTTGCGACGATGGAGCTAGTGTGTATCGCAGAGCTGGCCGAAACTGCGAAAGTCTGGCTGCTCTCAGCTGCGATCGTTGGCTGGCTGGCGTACGAGCTCGCCGATGCCCCGATGGAGCTGGCATATGTCGCGGATCCGACGGAGACTGCGGTTGTCTCGCTGCTCCCAGCGGCGGTCGGTGGCGCGCTAAAGTACGTGCCCGTGGATGATGCCATTGGGCTGGTGTACCCCGGAGCAGTAGAAATGACAGGTACTGGAGCGGTGATAGTATAGCCCGGAATGGTCAAAGTAGTCGGTGCCGGGCACGGGTAAGTCTGGCCGTTGTGGGTGATCGTAGTTTCGGTCGAGACGTAGGTGGTACTTGGCGGGATGACCATGCTGGTGTATGATGGGGCGCTTGCTGATGCGGCTGGGAAAGAAGCGGTGCTGATCGGCCTCGTAATCTGCATACATCTGTCAGTAAGCAGCCCAGAAGTCTTGCGATTGAGATGGCATACAGTGCAGTCTGTTGAGCAGCTGATGACCAAAGTCGTAGCACTCGGAACACTTGTAGTTTGACCGTTGACGACAACATTGGTTGCGCTCGGGCAGAATGTGGTATAGATGCTGCTGTACACCTCGGTGGTGTAGTGCGTCGTCTGAACAGGACCCGGGCTCATTTGGACAGGCGTGCCACTCGGTGCTACGGTGATGGGTGATATCACTGTGCTGTCCGACACTGGATTGGTACTAGCAACCGGCGTGGTAGTGGCTTCGCTTATGGTCAAATGCGTAGGCGAAGTGACAATGTAAGTCTTGCTGTCAATTGTCAAAGTCGTAGCAGATGGACAGTATCTATAAGCCAATGTTAGCCAGCTGCGTTGAGCACACGGTTCGTGAAGTGGTGATACGTACGTCGTAAAGGCCGTCTCAACCTCGGTTGTCACAGCGGTCTTGACCTCAGTGGTGTAGGCCACGCCACCAGTAGGTGTGACACTGGGTATCGAGCTGTACGTGGAGCTCGCGGTAGACAGCAGCGGGATGGTCAGGTGCGTAGCAGAAGTGACAGTGTAAGTCTCGCTGCTTATCGTCACAACGGTCGGCGAAGGGCAGTATCTGAACACAGTATTAGCATTGGCTCACAATACGGTATGGAGGTACAGATTCGTACGTTGTATAAGCAGTCGCTTCCACAGTCGTTGTAGTAGCCTGAACCTCAGGCGTCGAAGCTGATTCGACCTCAGTCGTGTATACTGCGTCGCTCGTAGACGCCGGTATAGGCTGAGAGCTCGCGCTGAAGGTGGATACGGGCGAGATAGTAAGGTAAGTAGGTGAGTCGACAATGTAGGTCTGGCTGTTGTACGTTAAGGTCGTCGGAGTTGGGCAGTATCTGAGCACAGCGTTAGTACTCGTTTCAAATACATCACAAGAGGCAATGGTGCATACGTTGTGAATGCCGTCTCTACCACAGTCGTAGTCGTCGGAGTAGGTGCCACATTTGCGGTGTAAACCACGGTTGCTGTGGACGCTGCCGGAATCGTCAAGCTCGTAGGGGAATCGACAGTATAAGTCACGTTGTTGAGCGTGAGAGTCGTCGAGGTCGGGCAGTATCTGAGCAAATTGGAACATCAGTAATCTACTTCATTGAGGATAAAGACGAGATGGGACCCACGTCGTTAGCGCAGTTACGATCTCCGTAGTGTAAACCGTTTGCTCCGCAGGTGTACCTGTAGGCGTAGAGATCGGGCTGTAAGTGAAGTTCGATGGAGTATACGGCGGGGTAGAAAGAGAGCTTTGGCCGTTGGTGTTGGTGCAGTTTTGGCTGGTCGCTGGATACGGGGGCGATACGTTCCACGGGAAGTTGGTGGAAGAGGTACTGGAAGAAGCAGCGGTTGGACCATTGCCGTTGGTATCGGGGTAGCTCTTGCTGCTTGGCACGTTCCACGGGAAGTCGGTGGAGCCTGAGGAAGTGCTTGTAGAAGCCGTCGGGATGTAAAGTGAGCTTTGTCCATTGGTGTTGGTGCAGTCTGTGCCAGTCGCGCAATGAGATGACGTGACCGACGGGAAGTCAGTAGAGAAGGTACTGGCTGGGACAGTCGTGGAACTCTGGCCAATGTCATCGGTAGAGGTCCAAGTGGTTGGTACGTTCCATGGGAGGTTTGTAGAGCCCAAGGTAGCACTGGCTGAAGCAGTCGGAACATACAAGGAGCTCTGACCGTCGCCATTGCTGCAATTTGTGCTGGTTGAATACGAGGGCGATACGTTCCAGGGGAGGTTGGTAGATGAAGTGCTCAAGTCGGTGGACGAGATCGCTGGAGCAGGCGTTGAACTCTGGCCGGTGGTAGCAGTGTAGTTGTTGCTGCTAGCATGTTGCGACGGGACGTTCCACGGGAAGTTGGTGGAAGTGTTACTAGCAGAGGTACCCGCAGGAGCAGTTGGAATGTAGAGCGAACTGTGACCGTTTGTGTTGCTGCAGTTCTTGGTGGTTGGGTAAGGAGTAGATTGGTTCCACGGGAAGTTGGTGGAAGTAGTTGAAGTAGTACTTCCAGGAGCAGGCAGCATCGAAAGAGTGCTGCTTGATGTCGTGCCGCTGCTCGAGGATGCGTCGCTCGAGAATAGGTTTGAAATCACACTGCTCGCTCCCGTAGTCTGTGTTGATGCCAGGAACGTGCTTGTTGCGGTCATGTAGGGCGCACTGCTGCTGGGTGGGCTGCGAGCAGCAGTCGTTGCTGCGAGTACCGAAGTTGAGCTGGTTGTGTCCACGTAAGGCGCACTGCTAATGGCGCTACTGCTCGACACCACGCTGCTGGCTGGTGTATACGGAATTGGTGCCACAAAAGACGAAGTGGAGCTCGTGAAGCTGGCATAAGGTGCGCTGCTAGAGGCCGCACTACTCGTGGGAATGCTGTTTGATGGTCCACTGCTCGGCGCGGTCGGACCGGCAGACGTTGAGCTGGAGCCCGTTGCATTGGCGAATGGTGCTGGGCTGCTTGAGACGGTCTTGATGCTAGGGACGATGCCGTTCGAGATGAGGCTCGAGAGTACGCTGCTAGGCAAGGCAGATATTGAGCTCGAGCCTGTTGCATTGGCGAATGGTGCTGGGCTGCTGGATACTGTTTTGATGCTCGGGAAGATACCGTTCGAAATGAGGCTCGAAAGCACACTGCTGGGCAAGGCAGATATTGAGCTCGAGCCCGTGCCCGTTGCGTTGACGAACGGTGCTGAATTGCTGGAGACTGCGCTGCTGCTCGGGAAGACACCGTTCGAAATGAGGCTCGAAAGCACACTGCTAGGCAAGGCCGAGACTGCGACTATGGAAGTGGGGCCCGTTGCGTTAGCGTACGGCGTTGAGCTGCCTAATGCTATACTGCTGCTCGGGAGGATACCATTCGAAATAAGGCTCGAGAGTACACTGCTGGGCAAGGCCGAGGCTCCGAGCGCCGAGCTTGAGCTTGAGCTGGTAGCATTGGCGTACGGCGCTGAGTTGCTCGATGTCATACTGCTGCTTGGGTAGATGATGCCGTTCGAAATGAGGCTCGAGAGTACACTGCTGGGCAAGGCCGGAGCTGCCAGCGTCGAAGTGGTGCCGTTGGCATAAGGCGCGCCGCTAGAAGACATAATGCTCGCGGATATGCTCGAAAGCGCGCTGGTAGGCGCAGTCGGGCCCGCGAGCATCGAGGTTGAGCTGGTAGCATTGGCGTATGGTGCCGAGAGACTAGATTGTGGGCTGCTAGCTGAGTTATGGTCGGATATCCAGCTCGCAAGTACACTGCCCCATCCACCAGTCGCAGGGTACAGCGTTGTGGTCCATCTACCAGGGGACTGCGTTGTGCTGACGGACACTGAGCTTGAGCTTCCGCTGGTAGCATTGCCGTACGGCGCTGAGCTACTTGATGGCGTGCTGCTGGAACCACCGCTGAACGGCAGGCTCGAGACCATGCTGCTCCCCACTGGAGGCAACATGGTCGCGCCCGCAGACATTGAGCCGGTGTTGGTAGAGTTCTTCTCGGTCGGGTAAGGAGGCGGTGCATTCCACGGGAAGTTGGTAGAAGAGACAGTTGCTGCCGTAGGGAACGCCGTCAGGCCAATTGACATTGAGCCCTGGCCATTGGTGTTGGTGCAATTTTTGGTAGTCGCATACTGCGGCGGTACGTTCCACGGGAAGTTGGCGGATGCACTCGCCGGAGCAGTCGACAGAAGGCCGTTGGTGTTGCTGCAATTGCTTATCGTTGGGTAAGGAGGCGGTACGTTCCACGGGAAATTGGTGGAAGTAGCACTAGCTGTGACCATGGAAGGAGACCAGACGGTCTCTTGGCAACCGAACCCTGTGCAGGATAGGTTGTAAGTCTTTATGGGGACCATTGTCATCGCAACGGAAGAGTGGGATGCGTTGGCCGAAGGAGAGATCTGAACGGATGGGCCAGCAGTTGTAGATAGGCAATGGCGCGTCCCATTGTGAGTGCATGGCGCCATAGAAGCAGAAGAAACGCCAGCAATTGTAGACAGGCAATGATGCATTCCACTGTGAGTGCACGCCGTCATAGCAGTAGACGAAGCGTTACCCACACCAGCAGTAGTAGAGAGGCAATGATGCATCCCACTGTGAGTGCACGCCGCCATAGGAGCAGACGAAGCGTTACTCGCACCAGCAGTTGTAGAGAGGCAGTGATGCATCCCACTGTGGGTGCAGGCTCCGGTAGCAGCAGACGAAGTGCTATTCGAGAGACCAGCGCTTGTAGAGAGGCAGTGATGCATTCCACTGTGGGTGCAAGCTCCGGTAGCAGTAGACGAAGCGTTGCTCTGCACAGAGGCGCCAGCAGTTGTAGAGAGACAATGATGCATCCCACTGTGGGTGCAAGCCCCGGTAGCAGAAGCATTACTCTGCATAGAGTTGCCAGCAGTTGTAGAGAGGCAATGGTCCATCCCACTGTGGGTGCAAGCTCCGGTAGCACCAGACGAAGCGCTCGTCGAAGGAGTGTTTGTTGCCAGAGTGCTCGCATTCTTGTAGGGAGGCGGTGCATTCCATGGAAAGTTGGTGGAAGAGGCGCTCGCTGCTGTATTGGGCGCCATCGATGGAGTATATGGCGGGATAGAAAGAGAGCTTTGCCCATTGGTGTTGGTACAGCTCCCGCTCGTTGTCGGGTAGGGAGGCGATACGTTCCATGGCAAGTTGGTGGAAGAAGCAGTCGCTCCGATGGTGGATGGAGACCAGATAGTGCCATGCAGCCATGTACAAGATTCGCTCCAAGTCTCCACCTGAACCCATGTGACCCCATCCGACACAATCGAAGCTGTCGTTGACGGAGTGACTTGGACCGAAGAGCCAGCAGTCGTGGAGAGGCAGTGATGGGTTCCGTTGTGGGTGCAGGCCGTCGTGGTAGCAGAAGGCGAGGCGCTGGTGGAGAGGCAGTGATTGGTCCCGTTGTGAGTGCAAGGCTCCAAAGTAGCAGACGACGAAAGGACAGTTACCGTAGCCACCGTAACCACAACCGAGATGTTCGATGCTGAAGGTGTCGCCTCAATATGAGCCCCGGAGCTAGTCGAGAGGCAATGCTCCTGTCCGGAATAAAAGCAGGCTGTTATCGTGCCCGCAGTAGCATTGCTGTATGGAGGCGTAGCTGCGGTAGTTGACACTGTAAGCACTGTGACCTCGGTCGAGACCAGAGACGAAGGGAGGACCTGGACCAATGATCCAGATGTCGTAGACAGACAGTGCTCCTGTCCAGCATGCGTGCAAGCTGTTATCGTGCCCGCAGTAGCATTGCCGTATGGAGCCGGGGCATGGACAGAGCCGGTGGTTGTGACCGTAAGCACCGTGACCTCAAGCGAGATACTTGACGATGGCGTGATATCTGCCAAAGACCCGGAAGTAGTCGATAGGCAATGTTCCTGCCCAGCATGGGTGCAGGCGGTCACCGTTGAAGACGAATCATTGGCGCAAGCCGTGGGCGTGATTTCGATCAAAGACCCGGAAGAAGTAGTTGATAGACAATGCTCTTGTCCGGCATGAGTGCAGGCCGTCACCGCTGAAGTCGAAACATTGGCGTAAGGCGTTACCTCCACAAGAGACCCCGAAGTCGTCGTGGAGAGGCAATGCTCCTGTCCAGCATGCGTGCAAGCGGTCGCCGTCGCCGCAGACGAAGCATTCGTCGCAAGCGGTATCAATCCTCCCGCCGGCGTGACTTCTCTCAAAACCCCAAAACCGCTCTCGAGGCAGTGCTGCCCTCCCCTATGAGCGCAGGCCGTCGCATTGTAGCCCCAAAAAGGTGCATTGTAAGAAGCGAAGGCCGTGCCGACAAGAGCGATCTCTGCGGAGAGCGTGGCCCTCATATCTGCGATTAGTAGCTCCTAGCAAGCAAGCACGTCGCTGGAAACGAGGACGGAGCGCGAGGGGGTAAGATTGTAGAAATCTGCGTGGCATCTTGGCCCAACCTACCGTGATGCCGCTCTTACGGGCGTGAGAAAAGCTAGAGATATTGCATTGGCCAACGATCTCAATGCGGTGTTCTCTGCATGTTCGCGAAGTCATTGACCATGAGCCGGTGGTCCAGATGGAAACACTGCGAAGCTCTGATTGGTGTATCGGGTGTGTTGTAGTGATGAGACCCGATACCATGGATAGGGAAAACGTGGGCTTATAGGCAGAGTCAGCTGGGATCGAACCTTACGGTCTGAAAGAGAAGATTTTGCGGCCGCCACCTCCTGAATAGAGATATGCATCGTGGCCTTTGGGCTCTCGCAGCACTTCGAGAGGCACGAGATTACTGGTGGTCCATGTCGTGCGCGACTTTGTAGCCATGTCGATATCTGCCTCTTGGTCTCGACCGGTTCCCCGTCGTGCAGCAGAATGGTAGCTCCTGCGATACTCGTAAGGTATGTCTGAGCGGCGGCAGACCATGACGGGCAACATGAACGATGCGTTGCTGTTCTGAGGCGAGACGAGTGCTGTGTCGAAGATGGAGGGAAGTCGAGCGAAAGCCCTGTCCTCGTTTGATTCGTCCGCTTGCAGGTACGCTAACGTTTGGCCCCAAGCTGTCACATAAATCCTACACATGAATCAGGCGCTTTCACATGCCACTTCCCGCGAGTCATTCGAGCCTTCCCATGTCCTAACTCCCACGCCTCCATCCTCCATCCTCTCTCGAAGGGCATTCAAACTTACTGGCGCACAGCTTTCGACATCGGACAACAGTTTCCTGAGCAGATCTAGACTCTCCGCACAGCCAAAATCATCCGAATCTCTCAGAGAAACTGCTAGCAGCAAACCAACCATGGCAGACCGCAAAGGCGCCTACGGTACCTCCGCCTCCCAAAGCGACACCTCCTTCCGCCGCACCTGGGACAAAGCCGAGTACGCCGCCAAAGCCTCCGACCGCGAAGCCAAGTTAAAAGAAGAAGGCAAAGCCCGGCATGAAGCCGCTCTCCAAGGCAAAAAGTACAATTCGTACAACCGCGCTTCCACTCCACCAGACGGATATGCCGAGACGGAGGCACGGAAAGCGAGGTTGAATGTCAGCGATCAGATTGGGAAGACGAGTATCGTTGTTGGCGGGGGAGGGCAAGGCAAGAGGGGGAAGAGCGCGGGCTTTTATTGCGATGTTTGTGATTTGACTTATAAGGACAACCTTCAATTCATAGAGCATTTGAATTCGAAGCAGCATCTTGTTGCTACGGGGGAGAGTGGGGAGGTGAGGAGGGCGACGTTGGAAGAGGTGAGGCAAAGGTTTGAGTATTTGAAGAGGAAGAGGGAGGAGGAGAAGGAGAGGGAGGTGGTGGATTTGGGGAGTAGGATTGTGGTTGCGCAAGAGCAGCTGGATAGGGAGAGGGAGGAGAAGCGAAGGAAGAGGAACGAGAAGAGGAGGAAGACGAAGGACGGGATGGGTGTTGAGGAGATCAAGGTTGAGAACGATGGGATTATCTGCTGAGCTGGCGCAGCGCTCAATGTTGGCGGTGGCGACGGCGGCTGCGTGTCTCCTATAGGGTTGGAGATGTATATTGGGTTTGACTCTTAGCGTGGCGTTGGTGGAGCTGGTCGTCCGGCCTCATGAGAAGGCTGTCCAGTAGGTGGATTTGGAGAAGCACATGCAGTCACTGCACTACAACACAGCCCGTGCATCTTCAGTCTGTTGCCTCCAGGCTGCCATTTACTGTCACTGCTTCACAGTCTTTCGTCGTCTAAGATCTCTGACCTTGTACCAACCCGTCCAAACTCGAACAACAGTTCAATCCACCGATACCTACCACACCGTAGCACCATTTCCGGCTTGCAGAGGTGCACAACGGTGTTGTAGGATCAGAACTACCGCCAGGTGCACCTTCAGCAGCCTCACTGCGCGTATCACGTGTACCGCGAATGCAGCCTTACTCGGCTAATCCCGAGCCCTGCATTTCGCGTTCACCCGCGTTTTCGGCGGCGAGACTTCCGCACTTCAAGCTGGGCGGGCAAGTGGTAAACAAACCAAACTCGAGATTCCAAACACTGCGTTTCTCCCACAAACAACACGCCACGAGCAACGAAGTGGCAGTACGATCTACCACTTGTTGTGATCGCATCGCACAGACGCTGATGCCAGCTCAGCAATCACGCTCGTTCCACGACCGGTCCAACGAAACAGCGCGTCAAAAGCTCACTTCACGTCCAACATGGACGACTCGATGGATGCTTCGGCGTTCGACGTCGACGCCAGCAGCGAATTCGAACCTGAGCCGAAGCCCGTACGTCTACTTCATACCTCACATCCCTAACACAGTTCTAACATCATCCAGATGGCCAAAGCAGCTGCGAAGAAAGCTCCCGCGAAACCGAAAGCAGCGCCGAAGCCCAAGGCTGCTCCTAAGCAAACCACGCTTAAGACTACCAAAGCCGCGCCCAAGCCCAAGAAGCGCGCCAAACCCGACTCCGACGAAGAGAACAGCGACGGCGACGCGAACTCGATGAACGACGAGTCGCTCCTCTCCAACACTCCTCCATCCGCCAAGAAGCAGAAGAAGGCTCCCGCGAAGAAGGCTGCGAGCAAGGCACCGTTAATGGAAGTTGAGAACGAGAGCTTCATTATGTCCACGGACGGAGCGGCAGATGCGAAACCGAAGCCCAAGGCGCAAAAGAAGGGGACATCCACCGAGCAGTACCAGAAGCTTACGCAGTTAGAGCATATCCTGAAGCGTCCGGATACGTACATCGGTTCGGTGGAGTACACGACGGAGCAGATGTGGGTGTTTAATTCGGAATCTGAGCATATGGAGAACCGGAAGGTCAGCTACGTACCTGGCCTCTACAAGATCTTCGACGAGATCTTGGTCAACGCAGCGGACAACAAGCAGCGTGACAAGAACATGAACGAGCTGCGAGTCTGGGTCGATCGGGAGAATGGCGTGATCTCGGTCAAGAACAACGGGCGCGGTATACCAGTAGAGATGCACGAGAAGGAGGGCATCTGGATTCCAGAGATGATCTTCGGCCACCTCCTCACATCCTCCAACTACGACGATGAAGACGCCAAGACCACCGGTGGACGCAACGGATACGGTGCGAAGCTCACGAATATCTACAGTACGGACTTCCAACTCGAAACCGTGGATATGAAGACGAAGCAGAAATACAAGCAGACCTGGAAGAAGAATATGAGCGATATGCGGCCTGCAAAGATCGAGAAGGTCAAGGGTGGCGACGATTACACCTGCATCACGTTCAAGCCAGACTTCGGGAAGTTCGGCATGAACGAGATGGATGACGACTTCGAGGCACTGGTCAAGCGTCGCGTCTACGATATGGCTGGAACCTGCCAAGGTGTGAAAGTCTACCTCGACGATAAGCGCATCAAGATCTCAAAATTCAAGCAGTATATGGAGATGTATACCAAGGCCATCAAGACTGAGAACATGGCCAACGACGGCACGGCGCCGGAGCAAGTCATCTTGGTCGACAACCCGCATGAGCGCTGGGAGATTGGCTTTGCGGTTTCGGATGGCAGCTTTCAACAAGTGTCGTTCGTAAACTCCATTGCCACTACGCACGGTGGCACGCACGTCAACTTCATCGCCGATCAGATCTGCGACAGCCTGGAGACGATCGTCAATAAGAAGAACAAGGGCGGTGTCAAGCTTAAGAAGGCGCAGATCCGGAACCACATCTTCCTCTTCGTCAACGCGCTCATCGTGAACCCGGCTTTCACTTCTCAGACCAAGGAGCAGCTCACAACCAAGGCCAGCGCCTTTGGAAGTAAGCCGCAAGTTAGCGACAAGTTCCTGAAAGACATCGCGAAGACAGAAGCTGTGGCCAACATTCTGCACTTCGCACAACAGAAGGCCGACAAAGTGTTGTCGAAGTCGGATGGTAATCGCCGTCAACGCATGAACAACAGCAAGCTTACAGACGCGAACAAGGCTGGCACCAAGGACGGGTATAGATGCACGCTCATCCTGACAGAAGGTGATTCAGCCTCGCTGCTCGCCTTAGCTGGACGTGCTGTCGTGGACCCTGACCTCTTCGGCGTCTTTCCTCTCCGTGGTAAACTGCTCAACGTCCGTGACGCCTCCATCGACCAGATCTCGAAGAACCAGGAAATCCAGAACATCAAGAAGTTTATGGGTCTGCAGCACAAGAAAGACTACACGGACACCAAGAGCTTGCGGTATGGACACCTAATGATTATGACTGATCAAGATCACGACGGCTCCCACATTAAGGGTCTCCTCATCAACTTCCTGCAAGTGCAGTTTCCCTCCCTGCTCAAGATTCAAGGTTTCTTACTGGAGTTCATCACGCCCATCGTCAAAGTCTGGAAAGGCGACCCCAAGGCTCCAAAGATGAAGCGCGACTTCTTTACCATGCCCGAATACGAGGCCTGGCGCGAGGAGCCTGGACATCAGAAAGGTTGGGACCACAAATACTACAAGGGATTGGGTACCTCGGATACAAGGGATGCTCAAATCTACTTCGCCGACCTCGATAAGCACTTGAAGAAGTTCCACCGCATCCAGGCTGGCGAGCCGGAGTTACTGGAGCTGGCGTTCTCGAAGAACAAGGCCGATGCGCGGAAGCAGTGGTTGGGTGAGTTCGTGCCTGGGACATTCTTGGATATGAGTGGTACTGAGGAGATTACCATCGACTCTTTCATCAACAAGGAGTTGATTCTATTCTCTATGGCGGACAATATGCGGTCGATCCCGAGCGTTATTGATGGGTTCAAGCCTGGACAGCGGAAAGTGCTGTATACCTGTTTCCGCAGGAACTTGAAGAAAGACGTCAAGGTCGTGGAGCTCGCTGGGTCGGTCTCTGGACTTACTGCTTATGCTTACGGCGACACGAGCTTGCAACAGACCATTGTCGGCCTGGCGCAGAACTTCGTCGGCAGCAACAACATCAATTGCCTGGAACCCTCGGGGAACTTCGGTTCGAGATTGCAGGGTGGACAGGATGCGGCCTCCGCCAGGTACATCTACACTCGTCTGAATCCCTTTGCGAGGAAGATCTTCCATCAGACGGACGAGGCGTTGCTCACGTACAATACGGATGATGGCAAGACGATCGAGCCGGAGTGCTACATGCCAATCGTGCCTATGATCCTCATCAACGGTGCTGACGGTATCGGTACTGGCTGGTCTACCTCCATTCCGAACTACAAGCCCGAAGACGTCATCGAGAACCTGAAGCGCCGCATGGCTGCTGCTGATGGCGAGGGTAAAGCGGCGATGCAGCCAATGACACCCTGGTTCAAGCACTGGACTGGCGAAACCGAACAGACGCGTGACGACCAGTTCAAGTTCAACGGCACGCTTGAAGTGACGGGCGAGAACAGCGTCGAGATCACTGAGCTGCCGGTGCGGGTCTGGACGCAGGACTTCAAGAACAAGCTTGAAGACATCATCAAGGCTGAGAAGACTCCAAGCTGGATCAAGGATTACACCGAGTACAACACGCCGGAGAAGGTGCACTTCGTCGTCAAGCTCGAGGACAACAAGAAGGGCTCTTCTGAGGCGCAGCTTGCTGAGTTGTTCAAGCTGTCGAAGCCGATGGCGACGAGCAATTTGGTGGCTTTTGATGCGCATGGCCGCATACACAAGTACGCTACCCCGCTGGATATTCTGGAGGAGTTCTATCAGGTTCGGCTTGATATGTACTTTAAGAGGAAGAAGTACATGTTGAGTGAGATGCAGAGGGAGTTGGAGAAGTTGACGAATCAGGCGAGGTTCGTCAATATGATCATCAGGGGTGAGTTGGTGGTCAGTAAGAAGAAGAAGCAGGTGCTTGTGGCGGAGTTGCAGAAGTTGGGGTTCACGAGGTTTCCGAAAGTCGTGGATGCGAAGAAGGAAGGCGAGTTTGAAGCTGTTGTTGAGACGGACAACGAAGTCGACGACGATGCCGATACTGCGGCTGGCGCGAGCGACTACGACTACCTCCTCGGCATGGCCATCTGGAGCTTGACGCAAGAGCGCGTGGACAAGCTCAACCGCCAGATCGGCGACAAGGAGACAGAGATTGACGTCCTGAACGCTAAATCGCCGAAGGACCTCTGGACCGCCGACCTCGATGCACTGCTCGAGGAGTGGGAGCAGCAGCTTGAGGCTGAGGCCAAGAGGGATAAGAAGGTCCGCGCTAAAGGCCGTCGCGCCAGCACGAAGCTTGGGATCAATGCCAGGGGCGGTAAGAAGAGAAAGGCTGGCGACGACAGCGACTTTGAGTCTGATTTTGAAGTTGCTAAGAAGCCTAAGGCTGGTGCTGCGAAGTCCAAGGCCATCGGTGGGTTGCTGGGGATGAAGACGGAGAGTAAGCCTGCTGGTGTTTATCCGAAGGTCAACGGTGTGGAGCAGAAGCCTGTAGTGAAGGGGAGTGCGGATGTGCAGATGACGCTCGACGGGGCTTTTGAGAAGCCGAAGACTGCTACGAGTAAGTTGGCGGCTGCGATGAAGGATGTCAGTGTCAAGCCGAAAGCCGCAGCGGCGAAGCCAGCGGCGAAGAAGAAGGTCATCTCGGACGATGAAGATGATGACGAGTTCATGAGTTTGGACGAGGAGCCTAAGGCTGCACCGGTTGCGAAAGCAGGGGCCAAGAAGCCGAAGAAGGTCGTCTCGGATAATGAGGACGACTTTATGGAGCTTGAGGAGCCTAATGCTGCGCCGGCGGCGAAGGCTGGGGCTAAGAAGACTAAGAAGGTCATTTCGGATGATGAAGATGACTTTATGGAACTTGAGGCGCCTAAGGCTGCCCCAGCGGCGAAGGCAGGGGCCAAGAAGTCGAAGAAGGTCGTCTCTAATGATGAGGACGACTTTGCGGAGCTTGAGGCGCCTAAGGCTGCTCCCCCGGCCAAGGTGGCAGCGAATAAGGCGCCGGCAAAGAAGGCTGTTCCCGACGACGAAGACATGGATGAGGATGAGGATGTCTTCATGGCTGTGGCGAAGGAGACTAAGAAGCCTGCTGCCGCCGCTCTAGCAGGACGCACCGGCCGCGCAGCTGCGCAGAAGCCGAAGAAGTACGCCGTTGAGTCCGATGAAGATGAGGACTCCGAAGCCGGCAACGAGATGCTGGAGGATGTCAGTGCCATGGTGAAGGGTATTGGCAAGGGTGGCAACGACGGGCCTACGAGGCTCTTCCACCCGCCTTCTGTTTCTCGCCCGTCAAGCAGCCATGGTCCGAAGAGCAAGCCGGGCGCAAAAACGATTACGGCGGATTCCGACGACATCTCGGAGGATGAGACAGACTGGGCGGCGCTGGCGCAGAACTCGCCACAGAAGGCTACGCACCATACCCCCCTATCTGATGAGGACGACGAGCTGCTGGATATCGAGAAGCCGGCGCCAAAGCCTGTTGCGAAGCCCGCTGCTAAAGCTGCACCCAAGCCAAAAGCCGCGCCTGAAGCCAAGGAGACGCTCAAGCCGAAAAAGGCTCCAGCTGCTGCTCTCGCCGCGCCCGCTCCAAAACCGCTGTCGCCTGCAGCTAAAGCGTACGAGAAGAAGCAAGCGGCTGCGAAGCAAGCTAAAGCCGGCGCCTTGAAGCCAGCAGCGGCGAAGAAGCTACCCCAGCTCGACGGCGCGGATAGTGATGGCGATGTGGATGCGCTGGCGAACGATATCCTGAGTGATGAGGAAGATGACAGTCCCGTCAAGCCTGCTGCTGCTGCTGGTAGACCTTCGAGACGGGCGGCTGCGGCGCCGAAGAGCAAGTACGTGATGGATGATAGTCTTGATGTGGATGAAGAGGAGAGCGAGGCGGAGTTTGATGACGACGACGATGAGTAGGCTGTGGTGGAAGGTGGATGATCTCGTATTTCGTACTCAGTTGCTGCTGCTGTTTGCTTGCATGGCATGGGATCTTAGCTGAGGTATAATTGGCTACGAGCATGGGTCGGACGGTTCTGCTGTGGCTTTATGTACTTCTACGAATGATTATGAGTCGACTGAATAAGTGTCCTGCTGTCTACTGGTCTCACATCTTTGCGCGCTATACCAGGCTGTGATTAGCTACCAAGATCGCTGACATGAACGGGTACCCATTGCTCTTCCTAAATGAATTATCAAGCAAGGTTGCGCCATCCTCTCGTCCAACGTCCCTTGGAGAAGTTGACCTACTGGAGAAGCTCCAATGTCCTGTTGAACAGTCATGACAAATGGCGAAGACCTGCCAAGCTGCCTTCCATTGGCTCCGCGACAAGGCTGCCAAGGCTACTGTAGTATAACGCGGCTGCTTCCGCTCCACTAATCCTGCACGGCGAACCTTGCACAAACTTCCTCCTTGACCCGGTAAGAGAACACCTGCACGACATCATGCATGACACTTGACAGTTCGGTAACACTAGAGCGCGGAGAAGATCGTGCGACTGAACGTGTGTCCTACGCTCGGTCAGGGTGAGCGACTCCTTCGGCAGCGTACCCGGCGGCAATTGTTGCTGAGCCTGCGACACTCGAGAGCGGTCAAGGTGGGACAAACTCTGCAGAGGGGAGGCTACAGTACGGTCTGCAAAATGCCTACTAAGATGGAGATGGTGGAGATGGAGTTCTTTATCCTTCAAAGTCCAGGCCCACCAGGTCGCCGAAAAGCGGTGACCCCTACCCGACGAGCGGCATCGTAACGCGAACGCACGATCGCCATTGCATGAAGTGAAGCACTGGCTGGAATCTCGATCAGTGCTTCTGCGGTAGATGAGGTGGCGGCCACGGTCAGTGGTACTTCCCAGAGGTACATCTCGAGTCCAGGTTGCACTGTCAGAGCAGGACAGCGTCAGCTATACCACGAGCAAATTGTCAGCTTCCGTTTCCGATGCTCGGAGAATTCTTATTGGTTACATGCAGCTATTTGCGCCCCTGGGCCGTTGGGTATGGCTCGGGGTACGGGTGTTCGCATGGCTAACGTGGCTACCCGCTGTACATCCGCGTGGCTTCGCCGGGAAGCGTCAAGTCGATTTCATGCGGCAGAATAAATCCTACATGATGTTCCGGGGAAGCTGACATAGAGGCTCGAAGCATGGAGTTGTAATGGCGATGGCGAGGGCATGGGAGCACGCGACGTGAGTGTAGGCCGAAGCCACGTGCCCACAGGGTTGCAGCAAACGCTCGCCGGCCAGTCTGTTTGCCATAGGACAACTGGCCTCAGGCCTGCTATGAGGGTGAATCAAATCCGAATATCTGGTCTCCAGCCATGTCCACTACCCCATGCTGGCGGGTCAGGAGCAGTCCAAGCTCGGTACTCTCTGCGGAGCCTGCAGTGCACACCGTACAGAACCTGCTGCTTCCCAATGCGGAACAGAGCATTGCTGGCCCCACAGGTCTCTCATGGCCAACCAGAAGGCCTGCAAATATGCAAATCATTGCAGCGCGGGACTCATCATTGGCTACAGCAAAGCGCAAGCAAGTCTTTGCTTGCCCAGGCCCTTAGCTGATTGTGTCTTGCCGTACGTTTGGATAGGACTATGGGCAGCTTTACTCCATCCTTGCGGAGCCTTTCGACGTCCGGGGAACCCTTGACAGACTACCGGGACTGACAAGGCTATGGCGCTCTGATCATATGAATGCGGGCTCTGAGACTTTCATGCAGGTTCACGCATATCTGCAGAAGCCTTTGACCCACTGCAGGACATAGGATCTGAAACCGGCGCTTTGTCGCACACCGCAAACTTCCTGTCCAGATCTGTGGAACTTGCATGAAGCAAATGCGTTCACTGTGCGCCGA
>JAKLLW010000630.1:0-27682 GCA_022814695.1 Neocatenulostroma microsporum
GGCGCAGGCGTAGCCGGTCCAGGAGTAGGTCCGTTCCTGCCCAGTATCACCGTGATGACGAGTCCGTTGACGATCCTCGGGGTATGATAGCTTATGGTCATGAGCCCATTTACCCTGAAGATAGGCGTGGTGCCCCTGGTGGGTACTATAGCGATGAAGAGCCTGGGATGTATAGGAGACGGCATCATGGAGGGAGTAGCAGCGGCAGTAGCCCGGATACGAGGCGTAGGAGGTCTGGGTCCAGGGGTAAGCATGTGGCGGCTGCGGGCGCAGCGGCGGGGCTTGCGGCTGTAGGAGCACATGAGTATGGGAAGAGGAGGGAGAGGAGTAGGAATCGGGAGAGGGAGGAGGAGGAGAGGAGACGTGAGTGTATTCCTACAGAGCTTACGTCACCTATACTGACAACATGTGCAGGTCACGAAGAAGCCTACCACGACCCTCCTTACGGCCGCGACAACGCGTCCATGTACAGCGGCCAACCCGGTGGCTATCTGCCCCAGGAAAGCAATGGCGGGTATCCCGGTCCGCACGAGCAGGCATATCCAGGTAGTACCTATTTCCCTCCTCCGCCGACCCAGGAATACGCGCGCGCTGCTCCTCCAGCCGAGGCAGAAGCGCCTTATCCCGCTTACAACCCGGCGGACTATGCGCAAGGTGGACCACCGCAGCCGACATATCACCAGAACCCTTATGGATATGGTGATAGCGATGCCAACCTCGGGGCGCCGTACCCGAATGATACTTTCGCGGGCGATCCGAGGTATGCGGCGACGCCGGAGCATGAGTATCCTGGGCATCACGAGGAGCACGGGCGAGGGCGAGGTCACGAAGAGCATAACCCCGATGATGTGAGTGTTGCACCCACCACTGACACGTCTGCGCACTCGCGCAACGAGTCTCCTGATGATGATGAGGATGCGGGTACGTTTGCTGTAGTACCCGCAGCACTGTCTCATGACCGCGCGCAGCATGCTGACACAGAGAACTTAGATGGTGTAACCACGCCTAGACCAGCTCGCTCAAGAAGTCACAGTCGCGTGCGCTTCAATTTGGAAGGGAATACGATGCACTCTCCAGAAACTCCGAAGAAGAAAGACAGTGACCGCCATACCGACAGCGAGACCAGCGGCGACCGCAAACATCGCCGTCGTAAGAAGGGGCGAAGTCATCAGGATAGAGGAAGGGAAGGGAATGGGGACGGGCAGCGCGACTCCACGCAGTCAACGCGTGAGCGCCAGCCTGAGAGCGACTCAGAAGGTACTATTGAACTTCCGGAGAGGTTTGATGAGAACGGAAACAGGAAAGACGAGGATCCGCTTGCGGCGGGTCTCAATAGGATCCTTGGCGATGCGGGCTTTGCGAATATTCTTGAGCGTCTCACGGGAGGTGGGAACAGCCCTCGCAGCGGCGGTGGGGATGATGGCGGAAGGAGTGGGAGACGGAGGCATAGGCATTGAGCATGGGCGGGAGGTTTTGCATATGGGGTGGCGGCACAGTGCTTGCTGGCTTCTTAACGATACGGTACGATACACATCATGAGCTGAAATGAAATCAACGACATTACGTTTCCATGGATTCGTGTCTTCATGAGCGTAATTACGCCCTTCATCATCCATTGCTATCCACTCCTTCACGCTCCTGCCCCAGCCCCAGCCCCCGCCGCCCCCCTCTCCGACTGCCTAATGCTCTCCTCAATCCCATGCACCACAGCCAAACTCGCCAACTCCAATTCCTGCCCTAACTCCACGAAAAAATCTATCCGAGCAATTTCATGATGGTTCGTCCAACCCTGCCTCCACACATACACCGCCAACACACTCCCGTTACTCAAATCCACAAGCTTAAAAGACTTATTACTCCATCGACTCGCTCCGACATCTTTGTTGTGGGTGCGTCGCCACTCGAAGTTCTTGTCCTCGCCACCGCCGAAAGCACCGCCGAAATGGTAAGCTTTCTCCGTCCAACCTGAGCATTCGGCTGTAGGCCAGGAGTCTTTGTCTGTACAATCCGGATTACCTATGAAGTAGCGGAGGCTGCGGGACCAAGATCCTAGGCGGCAAGAAGCGATTACAGGGCCGTTCTCGGAACCGGTTTGGATGTTGATTTGAGGCTTATGGAACATCTTCTTGATGGTGTTGATCCAGAGGATTCCTTGGTCGTTTTGTTGGATTTCGAAGTGGGATTGGGAGAAGGTGTGGTGGTTGATTACGTTGTAAGTCTTGACCGGTGTGTTGGTTGGGATAGAGGAGTCGTTCTGGGAGAGCTCGGCTGCCATTTCTTTGTCGCGAGAGGAGTATGGGGGTGGGTCTTGGGTAGTTGGAGTCTTGGAGTCCTGGCGATACGCGTTGTCCCTTTCCAAAGGGTTGCCTCGTGCCGCCATCTTGTTGTCTGTGTTGCCGAAGGCCGCGCCCGCGCCCTCGCCGTAGCCGCTCATGATGGCAGATTGGGTCTTAATGGGAGCTGTTGCCAGATGCTTACACTTGCCCTGGCTCTGTGAGAGAGTGTGGCGTGGGAGATGATATGGAGTTGAAGATAGACTTGCACTTTGGCGCTTCTATATACTCTCAGCTCGTGCACCGTAGGCATGGATCAAACGGCCGCCAAGATTGTTTACATAGAGCCAATCCAATGGAGAGAATCGGTGCGCCAGCTGACTGCAGGGCGCAGCACTTCAGCCTTGCGGCTTGCGGCTGCGCTTGGCCGATCATTGAATCCCTCGGGCTTGGCGTTATCGCACATTGGCCGAAAAAACAGCGCATTGCGAGGGGCTGGAAAGCTTGTGACGGAGACGAGGTTCGAGGTTTTTTTTGTTCAAGGACGCAGATAGGTAAAGTTCAAAAGAAGTAGCATTCATTGTATTGTCAAGAGACGGGTGCCTTCCGAAGAGAAATGGTACGTTAAGATTGCCTTGTGACATGAGGAGAGCAAAACCAGGACGAAATCTTGAGAGAAGCAGGGCACTTACCTTGTCTCGCGACCAGACATCCAGAGACCGTATTGTCTCGAGATGCCGGTGCATCGTCGCCGCACCCCTACCAGCAGGATGGGCGCAGCTTGTGCCGAGTGGGCAACATCTCACATGGAGAAGGGACAGCTCATCCTCAATGAAGAGGACGTCAGAAGGTTGGTTCAGAGATGCTTGCATTGTCTATGTACGACTTGCGTTGCATCTCTCAGCTACCACGCTGAAGAGGTATGGTATGGTATCGCTCAATGCACCCGATCCACCCTCTTGCCGGTAACTCCGTGCTCTTGCCGGAAGCGCTAGGCTTCGTGCTCGTCGTTCGATCATGCAATGCAGGTCATTCTCATGTCATATGCTTGCTTATGCGATCAGCTGGACAATGCCACCGGCCTCCTTGATCTTGCGCTCGGCGTCCTTGCTGAAGTAGCGTGCGCGGACGATGAGTGGGATCTCGGGGATGCGACCCTTGCCGAGGACTTTGCTGTAGCCGAGAGGGAGGAGGTCGAGGACTGGTGCGGTGTCGGAGGAGCCCTTGTTGGCTAGGTACTTCTCGCGCTGCTCGAGCGGGACGAGGGACCAGAGCTGTCCATATCGTTAGCATCTCGCGCATTCCATATCTCCCGAGTATCAGAGTGGATGTGCATACCTTGTCGAGGTTGATGACGGGCTTCCAGAACTGGTTTTGCAGCTTGTGGAAGTACCGCATACCGACCTTTCCGAAGTAACCCGGGTGGTACTTGTCCATGTTGGTGCGGTGGTGGTGCTGACCACCGGCAAGACCACGACCACCAGGATGCTTGCGGTGCTTGCCTACACGACCGTGACCGGCCGAGACGTGGCCGCGGCTGTAAGTGAAGAGTTAGCATGCTGTCTATGCCGTTTCCATTGCGGTCTCGAGCGAGCGCGGATAGTCTGCATCTGTATCCAGTGCTTCAGTGTGAGGGTGAACATACTGCTTGCGCGTCTTCGTTAGTCTGGAAGGCATTGTTGTTGTGTTGACTGTGCAATGCGATAGTGCAAGTCCTGTTCGCAAATCTTGAGATGAACTTTGCGAGTTTGAGCAGTGGGGTGTTAGTAAGCGAGACTTGGCAGAATATTTGGTCACGTGAAAGTAACGGGCGAGCTTCGGCTCCCGAGGGAGAGAGACATTGCACAGCTATGTTCAGTACCATCCTCCTCACATCTTCTTCCAGAGCCGTCCTCCTCCGCAATGCCCATGCGTCTCGCGTATCATGCGCCCATCTCGACGGCGACTCACTGCCTCCTAATCCATAAGCCCGCGTCGACCCATCTTCTTCACCAGATCCCCAATCGTGACCACTTCATATCGCTCCTCGTGGCAGGGACAGTTGTCCGTCTCGTAGACCACGCACGGTGGATCGGAGACCAACATCCTTTGCCAGGACTCCACGCGGCCTCTATCAACGCGGTAGCGGATCTCAAATGCGCACTCGTTGTTCACGTCGACGTGAGGCGCGGGCCACTTGGCCCTGTACTCCTCGCAATCATAGCTGTCGTCGTCATCGTATTCTTCTTCTTCGTCTGCAGGGTGCGCGACGGCTGCTTTGATAGCTCTGGGTTCGCATTTGATAACGAGCTTGAGCAGTGGGTTGATGACCGGCAATGCTTTCGTGTCGAGGATGCGCTTGCTCGGCTCGAAGAAGAGCGCTCTTTGGATGTGAATGGAGCTTTTGGTGACGCCGTAGAAGGTACTGTTAACGCGTTGGGCGAGGAGTAGGGCTCTCATTGGTAGCTGGAGTAAGATGGCCTCGAGCAGCTCAGGAAGACCGAACACTTCGTCGGTAGGTGTGGCCATTGTGTGTTGGTTTCTGACTTTGCTACTCGCAGTTGGATCAAGCAATACAGGGGTCAAGAAGAAGCTAGTTCACGATTCAACACCTGCCGGGATCTCCCGCTCCCGCTCACGCCGCGACCACCGAGAGAGGAAGGAGCGACCAACTCAGATACTCATCGTGGTCAATTGTTTCTAGCTTCCAGCAGGGAACATCATGGATCGCAAATCGAGCAGGCCGGAGGAGAGAGTTGTTGGAAAAGTATACAAATCTGTACAGAACTATACAATCTTCACAACCTCGCTTGCTGTCTGTGCTAACAATCAGCCGACTGTCTCTCACTTCAACTATAACGCGGACAAGGAAACACTCTTACCTACTGCTGCTGCGGTCTTACAAAGTACCCAATCCGCGGGAAATGCAAATGCACGCCATCATTCCCAACCTCGAGCACGATCTCATCAACACTCGTCCCTATCAACTTGCCGATCTGTGGGTGGGCTCCGGGCACGGTACTATACAGACCTGATCAGCTTTCTTTGCCTCGTCTGAAGCACGGGGACGTTGCGACAGTGGCCTACGCGTAGGTTCCTGGATGGACTTACTCCGCATTCTCCACGCTCACAACAGTCCCTTCCTCCAATCCCAACGGATCGTCCTTGCTCACACTCAGATCCTTGTCGACATAGTCACTCTCCGTAATTATCTTCAATGTCTCCGCACTACCAAGCACCTCAGGCTTCGCGGGCGGCAGGCTCTCAATAGCCCTCCACAGCTTTGGGAAATCGTCTTTTCCGCACCCCTTCTCCTGGCCGGCGCCAAGATCGTTCATGGCCCAGCGGAGAGACCAGAGGTAATGGATATCAGCGAGAGATGGCTTCGACCCGTTCATATACGCCTTTCCGGCATTGGACTCAGAGAGGAATGTCTCCTCGACTTGCGTGCATCGGGACTGAAGCATAGCCAGTGCACTAGGACGTAGGGACGCAATGTCCGGGCGTTTGACCGCCGGGAAGATGGTCGCTCTGTCCTTCACGAACTCTGGAGTCAGGGCTTGAGCGGGGATCAAGCCTGAGACAACCTCTTTGAACGCGGCGTTCCCGAATTCCTCGAAGGGCTTGTCGGCGGGGGACGTGGGTACAGAGCCGCCTTTGGCGAGCTTGGTCATGACTTGTTGGATGATTAGGGAGCTATCGGCGTAGACGTCCTTTCCTATCGCCAAGAGGGGGATGCGGCGGTAGGTGATTCCCAAAGCTTCCAAGTCCGGGCGAGGGAGAACGCGAGGTTGATCGCATTTCTTGTAGTCTACACCGGCTGCGGTGAGGAGGAGCTTTGTCTTCTGCCCGTAGGGTGAGAAGTCTGCGAGGTATTAGTACATGGTCATGGGCTGGTGTTGGGTAAGGCTATGCGTACCATAGTCGAAGTGGATGACTGGCTGCGACATTGTGGCGTCTGCTTGTGCTATATCAATGTTTTTTGGGCGTACAACTTGTATGACTTCAGAAGATGGTGTGACAACAAGGGACCCTCTACCTACATGTAGTACCTGCTTTACGTCTCCCTCGGAGCTATTAAGAGATTGAAACTGGAGCTCGGGTAGAGCAATGATGTCAGGCGAATAGTTCTAGACTGCGGGGCCTACGAAGCGCTAGCAGCCATGATCTGTGATCCTGTCGAGTATGTTGATGGACGAACGGTAGTTGAGGCTTGAGGCTGAAGGCTACGAGACAGTAAGTCTTCGTGCTGGTGGAAGGCGTTCGGCTGGATGGGCCTGTTGAGGGGCTGCATAACGCTCTTCGATGCGAAGCCCGCTGTGGGAGGCACTGGAAGATGTGGTGGTCGATGAGGTTGCTTGTGTGTTACGGCGAGAGTGCGCGGATGTTCGAAATGAATACAGTCGTCGTAGTAAAGGTATGCTGATGTTGTAGTGGAACAGGCAGTATCCTTGGTGGTGTTACCGAAGGTGTGGAAGGCTATCAGTCAGCGATAAGCGCGAGTCAGTCGCCTTGCTGAGTCGCCAAAAGCTTGACACCTCCATATCTTTCGCATGTATCTTTCGAGGTTCACCTTTGCGCCTCTTCCGCTCCTCTTCGCGTTACAAGCAGATCCACCAACATGTCAGGCCGCAAAGACTTTCTGTCGCAGCCGGCGCCAGAGAACTACGTCGCCGGTCTCGGTCGTGGTGCCACTGGATTCACCACACGTTCAGATCTAGGACCCGCACGCGAAGGACCCAGCGAAGAGCAGATCAAGGAAGCGCTCGCCAAACGCGCCGCAGCTCTAGGCAATGCGCCACCCACAGCATATGGAGTCAAGGGAAAGAAGGATGACGAAGCAGACGACGAGCAGTTCCAAGACGCCGAGAACGAGGAGGGCTTGTTCGCGAAAGGCAACTACGACCAAGACGACGATGAGGCAGATCGCATATACCAGGAGGTGGATGAGCGGATGGATAAGCGCAGGAGAGCGAGAAGGTTAGTCTATCCCCATCCCCGTCCCCTTTTCCTGTGTTTGCGGGCGAAAGCAAGATGTTCATCAGGATTTCTACAGCCCGAGCAGCATGCCGACTATCGTGTTCTGAACAGGGAAGCACGTGAGCGCGCACAACGCGAAGACTACGAAGCGAAGAATCCGAAGATTCAACAGCAGTTTGCCGACCTTAAGCGAGCGCTAGGGACTGTCAGCGATGAAGACTGGGCGAGTATACCGGAGGTCGGAGACTTGACTGGCAAGAACAGGAGGAATAAGCAGAATGAGCGGCAGCGCTTCTATGCTGTCCCGGACAGTGTGCTCGCTGGAGCGCGAGATACCGGAGCGATGGGCACAGAGATACAGGATGAGGGGATGGCAACCGACGCGCCAAACGGCAGCGCCGATCAGGCCGATGGAACCATGACGAACTTCGCGGACATTGGCGCTGCGAGGAACCGAGTCATGCAGGTCCGTCTGGACGCCGCGGCACAATCGCAGTCCCAGGCAGCGGACGGGACTGACTCGGTCTCCGGGACGAGCACGAACATCGATTCCAAAGGCTACCTGACCAGCCTGATGAAGACCGAGCTCAAGGCCAGCGAGGTACAAGTCGGTGACATTAAGCGTGCGCGCGTACTGCTGGAGTCTGTCATCAAGCGCAACCCTAAGCATGGACCTGGTTGGATCGCTGCAGCGCGGTTGGAAGAGTACGCCGGCAAAGTGCAAGCAGCACAGAACGTCATACGACGCGGTACAGAAATGTGCCCGAAGAGCGAAGACGTTTGGCTGGAAGCCATCCGTCTGAGTCAAAGCCACGGCAACAACCACAACGCCAAGATTCTCGCCGCGAAAGCTATCGAGAACAACGATCGCTCCGTCAAGCTGTGGGTGGAAGCCATGCACCTGGAAACACTTCCCGCAAGCAAGAAGCGCGTTCTACGTAAAGCGCTGGATCACAACCAGCACTCCGTCGCGCTCTGGAAAGAAGCAGTAAACCTCGAAGAAGACCCGCAAGACGCCAAACTTCTTTTGGCTAAAGCCACGGAACTCGTCCCACTCTCAGTAGACCTCTGGCTCGCACTAGCCCGCCTCGAGACACATGATCAAGCGCAAAAGGTCCTCAATGCAGCTCGCAAAGCCGTACCCGCAAGCTACGAGATCTGGATCGCTGCTGCCCGCTTACAAGAACAGACTGAACAGGCACAGATGGTGCTCAAAGTCATGGAGCGCGGTATCAAAGCCCTTGCGCGGGAGTCCGCTATGCTTAAGCGGGAAGAGTGGATCACCCAAGCCGAGATCTGTGAGGAGGAAGGGGCGACGCTGACGTGTCAGGCGATTATCCGTGAGACGTTGGGTTGGGGCTTAGATGAAGATGATGACCGGAAGCAGATCTGGCTCGACGATGCGAAAGCGAGTATTACTCGCGGAAAGTATGAAACCGCGAGAGCAATCTTTGCGTACGCGCTCCGGGTGTTCTACAACCGGAAGTCGATATGGCTTGCGGCAGCGGAACTGGAACGCCAGCACGGGACTAAAGAAGCTCTCTGGAACTTGCTAGGTGAGGCGGTGAAGAGCTGTCCGACAAGCGAGGTGCTTTGGATGCAGCTCGCGCGCGAGAAATGGCAGGCTGGTGACGTCGACGAGGCCCGCCGTGTACTGGGACTCGCGTTCCAGCAAAACCCTGGCAACGAAGATATTTGGCTCGCAGCTGTGAAGTTGGAGGCTGACAACGGCAACACGGAGAAGGCTAGGGAGCTACTTGCTCAGGCGAGAGAGGAGGCCGGTACCGATCGCGTGTGGGTGAAGAGTGTGGCTTTCGAACGCCAGATCGACAAAGCTTCGGATGCCGCTCTGAACCTCGTGAACGAAGGGCTGGGCATCTACCCGAAGGCGCCAAAGTTGTACATGCTGAAAGGTCAGATCTACGAAGCTCGCAACCTCCTGCCGTCGGCACGCAACGCATACAACGAGGGAACCAAGCACTGTCCGCAGAGTGTGCCTCTCTGGCTGCTTGCTTCGAGGTTGGAGGAGAGAATGGGCGTCCTCGTCAAAGCCCGCTCGATCCTTGACCGTGCGAGATTGGCTGTCAAGAATAACCCGGAACTCTGGACTGAGAGCGTGAGGCTGGAAAGGAGGGCCAAAAACCTCCCAGCAGCCCACCAGAAGATGGCGCAAGCCCTCCAAGCCTGCCCAACCTCAGGTCTCGTTTGGTCAGAGCGTATCTGGCATCTCGAAGCCCGCACCCAGCGTAAGCCTCGTATCCTGGAAGCCATCCAGAAGAGCGATCAAGACCCTATCCTCTTCACCACAGCAGCGCGCATCTTCTGGAGCGAACGCAAAATCGAGAAAGCGGATGGATGGTTCCAGAAAGCTGTTGTGCTTGACCCAGACTACGGCGACACCTGGGCGTGGTGGTTCAAATTCTTGCTTCAGCACGGGACGGAAGAGAAGAGGGAAGAGGTAGTGACGAGGTGCGTGCAGAATGAGCCGAAGCATGGGGAGGTTTGGGCTGCGGTGAGGAAGGCGCCTGAGAACGCTGGGATGGGGGTTGAGGAGGTGCTTAAGGTTGTGGCGAGGCAGCTTGAGTAGTCGTCGGAGACTGGCGAAGTGCTGATGAAGTGATGAAGTGAGTTCGCTTGTGGGACCCGCTCCTCCACCCAGCAGTAGCTGGAGGTGAGAGGAGCGGGCAGGCTTGAATGAACACTTGGCGTTGCCTTCAGGTACTCTCCATCCTAAAACTCTATCTGGCGAGATGCTTTTGCTACGAGCTTCCTTCAATTCGTATGTTTTCCAGACAGACATCATTGTCACTGCAGGTACCTTGTTGATTACTGCTCCTGTACAGCCTCTCGGCCGTCACGGCCAGCTCCAGGCCGAGCGGCATCCATCTGCACGTGTCGGCTTCCAGACCTATCGGAGACGACCGATAAGTGCGATTGTCGCTGTCCGCAAGACCTAATGTTCGGACATATCTGACGGTGCGAGGACGACATAGGCCGGTCTATATATACCAACTGGGACCTCACCGTCCACTCACTTGATACCAGGCATACGACATTCCCGTCCGGCTCACCGACCCCTGGACGATAAGGACGTGACACAATGGGCGCCACCAAGTACACCAACCGCTCTATTCCACGAGTATCGCTGGGCGACTTCGACAACCGCATCGACGAGATCACCGCCCAGCTCGTCCGCGCCGCGGAAACAGACGGCTTCTTCTCTCTAACCGATACCGGCATCACCGTCCCCGAGATCGACTCCATCTTTGCCACCTCGGAATCCTTCTTCGCTCTCCCAGACGATGTCAAAGCCACTGTACCCTTCACTCACAAGAATGTAGGATGGGAGAAGAAGTCCCAGGTCCGGCCTTCTACTGGTGTGGCGGATCAAAAGGAAAGCTACCAACTGCAGTTTGGGGAGAGCATGGTCGATAAGTGGATTGCTGATGATGCTTTGCCGGGCTTCAAGTCAAGAGCGCAGGAGTTTATGGCGAAGGCGCAAGGTGTGAGTGAGAAGCTTATGCTCTGCTTTGCGAGAGGGCTGGGTTTCCCAGATCATTACTTCATCAAGGCACATGATAGTAAGCGACCGGACTGCCAGTCCGTCTTGAGGTTGCTGCATTACTTTGAGGTTGACAAGGCTGCTGGGCCGCTGCCGGAGTCGTATTATCGAGCTGGTGCGCACGCTGACTGGGATCTCATCACGCTCCTCTTCCAGCGGCCCGGCCAGTCTGGGCTCGAGATCTGTCCGGGAAGAGAAGTGGTGACCAGCTTCGGCATGGGCGATAAATGGACGAAAGTCGACTTTGCGCCTGGAGATATTGTGTGCAACATTGGTGACCTCCTCATGAGCTGGTCGGATGATTGGTTCAAATCTACGTTCCGTGAGTGTCTCCGGTAACCCAGCTTGTCTAGCCCGTCACTGACCTCACCTCTTCCTCAGATCGTGTCAAGGCTCCCACAGAGCCAGCTGACTACTACGGCCCGCGCTACAGCATCGCATTCTTCAACCAGCCGTGCACAGACTGCGAGATCCAAGGGCCGAAGAAGAAGTACCCTATGGTCACGGGAGCGGAGTTCACGAAAGCGGCTATGGAGCGGAACTTCGCGGCGTTGAAGGCGAAGAAGGAGGAGATCAGCCAGAAGAGCGCGAACGTGATGGGTTCGGCGAACACTGCTGTAGCTGCTAGTGCTTAAGTACGATGCCATTAAGACGCTCCCTCGGGTCGTGAGCATTGTCTCGCCTTGTCAGCTCGAGGACGCGGATGGTGGATTATTGCCGATCGAGCGACTGATTACGCATACTCTTTAGCACGTTCAGCTCGAGTGCTAGAGTATTGCGGTTGATGCTGCAAGAATGAGGTGCCCCGAAGATGTGTAGAGATTGATGTATGTGTTTGATATCTTGACTCGATGCTGGAAGAAAGACGGAAAACGTTCGGCGACGAAACCAATCAGAATTAGTCAAAGCATCAATCAAAGAGTAAAGTAAAACAGAGATATCGGCGCTCTACCCCCTTTCATAATAACCGACTTCCGCCACTAGCTTCGCCTTTCGCGAACCCCTGCCTTTCACGATGAAAAGTCTCGTGTCTCTTCTGTTTGTTGCATCTACAATAGAAACCCTCAGATGCTCTCACCAGCCTTGCGGAGGACGCAGGCGCAGATACATGTACATCGGCAATGGCTGCACGCTTTCACTTCGACCGCATCATACCCAGCGGCTGGAACGAACTCCGCGAGACTGAGCGTAGCCGCATCACCTTCAAGACGTAACGGGCTGTGCGCCATTCGAGACTTTTCAAGTACACCCGTCCACTCCTCCCAGAAGCTGCGTATTAGAAAGCACAGGCTTAGAGCAGAAGCAGGTGCTCGAGTGCAGGAAGCCGCCAAAGCCGACGATTTCAGCCAACTCCAGGAGGCTATCGAAGATGGCAGTATCAAGACAGTCACCAAGTTGTTCCCCGTGATTAGAGAGCAGGATTTACCGGAGCGAACTTTGCGGACCTTGACCTGGCGGATTGCGCAATGTCTTCACCAGGCGCTACGGCTGGAGAAGCGTGTCTCGAGAGACAAGGCACGCCGCGAAGACACCGAGGAGCTTGTTGCATTCGCTGAGACTCTCGTGAAGTCTATTCGCAAAGGCGAGCTGCGACCGGATCGACGAGCTCATCTGCATCTGCTCGGCTTCTTCAAGGAGTCTGGTGTCCTGGATGAAGGGTTAATATTCTGGACTTGGCTTGAGAGCCAGGATGATGAATTTGTGGATGCCGATGTGTATGGCGCTGCCATCGATCTTTTGGCTGTCAGTGGCACGCCGCTTGCTGAGCTGGAGGAACTCTATGAGAGGGCCTTACAGCGCTTTCCGGGCAACTTTTTGCCGTACCACCTATCCCCCAATGCCATACTAGCGGACCGTGAGAAGCCGACGCAAATCAAGGGCATATCGATGATTCTGCTCCAAGGCATTACGACCGCACGTCTGCTACATGGAGACTCGAGGAACGCATACATGGCACTGGACACGGCTGTACGGCTGTACCCAGGCTCAACACCGCCACGCTTCTTTAGCCTGTTTTTGGACGAACGACCACTTGCGGAAGCATATACGGTCTTTGCTATGGCCTGTCGGGGCGGCGTCGTGCCTTCTTTTGACAGTGCCAGAAAGCTCTTGACCGCACTGCGAAGTACCGCTGATCTTGAATCACCCAAATCTTACATAGCGGCATTGCGGCAGATGATGTCTGTCCTGTACATGTACGTCGGGGCTGGTGGAACGGTCACAGGCAACGTCGTCAACGAGATCATCATAGCCATCACTCAGACCTTACGGCTGAAGGGCATTGCTGGACTAGATGCCAAGCAAAAGAAAGCCATCGTCGACGCCACAGCGGACATCATCCGTCAGGCTCTTGTGATCTTTGCACGATACAATGCTAAGCCTGGTATAAGTGCGACAAATTCCATCATCGTCAACCTTGGCGGCTTCGGTCAATCGAAGCAGATGATCGCTATTGCGTTGAGTGACGCGGAAGCCTTGGATCTGGAGCCGACCCATGTCACCCACAGATCGGTACTGACTGCTGCCGGATACATCGGCGACGGCGATAGTGTTTCCAAGGCCTGGGACAACCTGGTGGAGGCCAAAGCAGAGATGGGACAGCAGCCAGATGGCACTGACTATCATGTCCTCGTCAAGGCCGCTAAGCTGAGTGCCGCGGTTGACTTTGCATGGGAGGCAATTGCATCTACGTCGAACACCTTGTCTGCAGATGTCCGTGAAGGCCTCTACGAGCGTCTGCATAGCTCGAGGGATGAAGAATCATTGGACAATAAGGCCAGAATTGACGTATTAGCACTGCTTAGCGAGTTGCAGAAGCTGCGAGCGGATGTGAATGTGATAGATGAGCGGACCAAAGACAGTCCAGCGACGCAGGACTTCAGTCAACAGATGCTACCGATGACATTGACGCCCGTCGTCGGAATGAGCCACTTGCCGGAGGCTGCAATGCATCGCCTCTATGATGAGGTCTCGACTGAGCAACGGCCAAACAACGCCAGCGACGCTCTGGAAGAACCAGAGTCAGTAACGCCCGACGAGGGGCTGCCGTCCAGCATTTCAAAGGAGACAATCTTGCCAGACGGCACGGTTCTGCCTGCCGTCAGCCCCACGCTGCTACCTTTCAGCACGCTGCGTTATGAGAACTGGAAAATTATCAACTACCTACTTGCTTTGGCTGGAAGAAACGATGCAGCTTACCAAAAGGCCGTGGATGAAGCGATATCGGCTGGCGTTGCGCCGCCTTCGCGCGAGAAGGTGCTGAGACTGAACAGCGTTTATGGCGTGGCAGGCTATGGGTTGAGCGATGTTGAAAAAACACGATCGGATGATGACCGTGAGATGTCAGCCGAGGGTATCGAGAAAGGCAGGAGCGAAATCCTACGACTGCGTGGTGTTCTACCGGCCGAGTGAGAATTCTGCGGATCAGGGCTGCTCCACAGACTGCGGTCTATAGTGGACGGCGAAAGAAGCGCTGCTGTGCTGGGCGGACTATAGACTTGCTTTCGCAAGGCCAGTTTCCGCGACTGCCCTGTCGGTTGAGCATTCATAGCCGATCACGGCCGAGTTGAGCACGACCTGCATGTGTAGCAGCATGTTCTCATCTCCGACAGCCTGGTTACTGTAACCACTTCCAAGGCACCTCTAGTACCACAAACTCTACTCTGCATCGCATGGCGTCTAGCCGGACATCGTGGACTTTGACACGACCGCATCCCGCTCGAGTACAACCTGCATCTGGAGCAGTCTGCAGCATGTGTTCCTGTCCGACAACCTGGCTCACCACGCTCTCGGCGTTTCCCAATACCACAATCCCCGCTCTACGTGCAATTTGCAAGGCTTCTAGCCGCACATCGTGGGTTTCGACATGTTGCACAAGCCATCAAAAAGCTCTTTCGGTCTGCAGCTAGCCGATGTGACAGTGAGATGGACATGCTGTGGACCTGTGGTTGTCATATCTGAGCATTGCCGCATGTAATGCCGGAGTTGTGGCTGTCGCACCGTTGCCCAGCCCTGTGCTTTCTGCTCGAGTCATCAATTGTAATATCAGTGACGCGGTCAAAGGACCGGTCTTGTACTGTACGAGTCGCCAGAGCATTTGATGGTCTGTTTCACAGCGAATGAGCCTCAACTTCCTCCTACCCTCATTTCTCGCCCTGCATTTTCTATTAGTCTATGCTGATGGTGCGAGGGCTACGACGTCTCATCGTGATCGTGACGTTCGAGAAACTGACAGGCTCCAACGGTTTGTCATGGCTGACCGGGAGTTCCTGTCGATCAAGAACTCTGGAAGAATTTCCTAGATCCTGGGCCGGCTTCCCGGGAAACGTCGCCGTCGGGTGGAACATCGCAAAGTTGCTTCCGAGGCCTCGATGCGAGGTTAATCTGAAGGCGAGATGAGAAGCGTGGAGGCGTGGAGAGACAACGTGGGATGTCCACCCGGAGAACTGTGTCCTTTCCTCGTCACCCGTCGTATCTCCCGTGGCCCTCCGGCGAAGGAGGCAGTGTAAGCGCTCGTATAAGCAATGATGATCTCAGCACCAGCGCTGTGAAGCCTCACGAGAGCATGACAGCACATATCAGGGGATGGTTTCGTACTCCAGATTTCCCTCCACGTTTCCCAGAACCTACAGCACACCCCTGCAGCCCTCGGCACACCACCTCCGCAGTAGTCCAGGCTTCCCTATTTCAGTCGACGTCGATCTTCCAAACGAAGCGGTGAGGCGCTGGCGGTCGCCGGTCTCACGAACCAAGCGTGACGCGGCGGCACCCTTTCCCCTTCCCTTTTCCCCTTCCATCCCGCGAAAACGGACGCGGGATCCGGAGGAAAGACGAAAAAGCCTTGTTTGTGACATGGCATGGGCTGCCAGGTCTCCCTATTCGCCGCGGATGGCACCGTTTGCACCATTCGGAAGGCTGATGGCGTGAGGCTAGAAAGTCATTGGAAGATTGATGACTCGGGGGCGGAATCGGCGGCAGCATGGAAGTGTTCGGGCATGTACAAGGAAGATACGGAGTAACATCTTGGGATACTTTTTCGTGATAAGGCCAGCCCTGTACCGGTGCTGAGGTAAGGGGAGTATTGCAAGGTGGTATTTAATCTTGTCTTCTCCCTCGCATCTTCCTGCCTTCTTCTCTGATCAACCATACTGCTGCCTCTACACTAAAGGATTGCTGTATACTTCGGCCAACAAGACCTCCGCTGTACCATCAAGCTACAACACAACGCCGTTGATCTACACCTACCCAACAGACCTCCCATACACCGACATCGGTTATTTGTCCACCGCACCGTCGATCACCAACAAGGTATCAGATCAAACATCACAGCCATGACAGACACCATGCCGATGCCATCTTCCCAAGCCTCCCTTCCTCGCAACGACTCGTTCTCCGCCGGCGATCTTGAGAAAGCCTTCAAGGCATCAGCATCGAAGCCAAGGAACAACCTCTCGTTACGGATAGTCAAACATGATGAGACAGCCCCACCACCACCATCACCACTCGACTCAAGACCGTCGTCAGTATATGGACGATCAGATCGGAGATGAGTGAGCGCTTGATAACGACTTGATGTTCGATTCAGCACGGCATATAAGATATCCGTTTGGGTTTCGGAATTATCTGGGCAAGGGGCATTGGGCTGGCGTTGATATAGGGGTAGGGAAGGGGAGGATATAATGTAACGGCTGGATTGGGCTTGTGGCCGACCTGATTCTATTCCGGTATCGCTCGCTGAGGATGTGGGTATACTATTGGGTGTAAGCTGCCAGGGAATGGCTTGACTATGCTATAGGTCTGGGACTTGCTGGCGAAGCTCAAGCGCACAAGGCTAGAGGCTTCGAGGTGGGATCCCAATGTGTGAGACACCTATGTACATGCAACGACGGCGTTGTTGCCCACACCAGCTCGATCTGATCACGTTGCTCACTCGCCATACAATTTGACATACCGTACGGTATGCATACAATAACCGCTTCTGCTCTTGCCATGGGAAGTCACGTGTCGGAATCGGTCGTTCCTTCCATTTCTGTTTCGCTTACATTTAACTTTCTCAACGACTCCACTCTCGTAGGCACCAACTTCAATCGTGGGCATCCTGACACGCACAACACTGCTCGACGACTGACATCCGCAAACACAAGAAGACTTCCATCATGGCTTGGAACATGGCTATTCCACAGCCTGACGACCTCCTGAGAAAGCTTTCTGCTGAGCTTCGCCTGAAGATCTACTCAGACGCGCTCACCGCGAACGGCACTCTCCGACGACCCTGGGGCCTTGCCGACGAGGATGTCGCAGCGCTTCTGCGATGCAGCAAGTACATCTATGCCGAAGCGGTTGACATGCTCTACGCCAACAACACGTTCCGCCTCACGATATCGGAGGTCAGGGACTGGCCGAACCCAGCCGACTTCTGCAAGATGGAGCGTGTGCAGCTCGTGCATAACCGCGACATTTACGAATACGGGGAGGGCGGCATCAGGACGACGGCGCAGAACTTCATCTCTGAGGCGAAGAATAACGCGGCGAGGACGGAGAAGCGCACGTTGGCGCTGAAGAAGGTTGTGATTGCGGAGAAGAAGATCAGCAAAGAGTACATTGACGACATGCGCAATGATACGATAGCAGGGTCAGTCGTCGACACTGACATCGGGACATGGAGTATCAGAATGGGCCAGCCGTACACCATCGAGCTTCGACACAGCTTGACACACGACGCCTGGGCGGAAGTCCACAGCACGTCGGCGGACGCATCAGGGTTCGCGTGGTTGGAGCACAAGCGGGAAGAATATGTAAATGCCGTCCACTGCTTGATGGATTATGACGATGACATGACTACCCAGGCAAAGATTGCAGTGCTGCACGCCGTCGCTCAAGATGCTGTGAAAGGCGAAGGCTTCCGCGGCGAAGCCTGGCATCCGACGAGATGGTTGTGCGGACTCTCTATATTATCTCTGCTTGTTCTTGTCAGGAAGGGCAAGTACATCGAGGGTCCAGAGAGGCTGAGAGATATTGATGCGGGATGCGGGCGTGAGGTGATTGCATGGGCAAACAATGTGCTGCTTGCTGCGGTTGCTCTTGCGCGAAACCGGTGATAGACATGCTCAAAATGCCACTGCGGGCACATGGACTCATGGCGCGATGGGAGATGAGCATAGCTGTGTGAGCCCATGAGGCTCGACTTGCTGGGATGATGGAGCAGCATCTGTATCGCACTGTACGATACGGACATCAGGTTGGCGTCAGAGCAGATAGAGCTTCAAGTCGCCGGATCAATCTGCGACCACGACATTGCTGTAAGAGAAATCCCATCGTCGTCGCGAACCTTGCAGATTGTCCAGGAGCAGCCAAGTGTAAGAGCTCAGCAAAGCCGTACATATCCCCGTGGTTGTTGATGGAGCGATCTAATCGCCCCAACATACCTTATGGCTATGTGGCTCCTAGATATATCATTCTATCTTCTAGGTCCGAAATAGTAGCTCTTGCATCTGCTATCGTTTGTTGTCCATATGTAGCCTCAGGCACACAGCCTTGCGTCACTGCTGCAGGGACCGAGGGACAAACCTTACCATGCCGATCGCACTGACGAGCTGTAGGCATCGTCGCTTCCAAGAATCTCTGCTGGCCATCTCTCGTGCCGTATACGGTACGTTGTAGGCGTCACGAAGCAGGCTGAGGGCAAGCATGCCATACAAGGCAGGCTCGCCTCAGCAAGGAAGGCGTCGGAAGATGATGCATTCAAAAACGCCATGTGCTGCGCCTCGCCGCCCGCATCCCGCGCTAGCGATTTGCGGGATGGTGATAGCGAAGGTCGCATTTGTTCTCATTGTTCGATGTATATACACCCTTTTGCGCCAGCCTGACCTACGACTGTCTCACAGCCTCACCACAATCTGGATCTTCATTGAGCTTCTCAGCCTGTTGCAGCACCGTGTCGCAGCGAGTGGAGGTATTGGCGTGAGAGCACAAGCGAGGGGAATTCGCCCATCATGGGCAAAAGGTGCGTCGCTTCCCATTCTGTCGCGTGCTGCAGGTGGTACGGAGGGACAAGAGAGAGCGGGGATACACGAGGCTATCAATGAAGAAGAGGTGGTGTGAATGAATGCGCAGGCAACCCACCGAACACGAGAGGAGCGAGAATGTTCCAGGCGAGGGCTGAGCATCAGCGCGACGTTATAACGTCTCCACCGACCCCCGGCAAGCGCTAGCAAGCCTTTCAGTACGACTGGAGACAATCTCAAGGTTACGGAAGACGAAGGTGAAAGCAATGGACACACCCAAAGACGAGCCGAAGGTGCATGACATCTTCCCGGACCCGCCGGCTCCTACCACCACTACCACCACTGCAGGCAGCAACGACGACGACTACCAAGACCCCAACCCCAACACCACTGTAACACGCGGCCACCAGCGCAAAGGCTCCCTCTCCGGCGCCATCAACCACGCCCGACCGCGTCCCTTCCGCATCCCCCGCCTCGTCTCCGAGTCCTACCCAGCCTTCCACCACAAACAGGTCGCCGCGCTCAAGATCGGGATAACAGACTTGGAGAAACAGATCCGCTGCAGCACCGGCATCACCCACTTCACTTTGTCCCTTGATAGGCTAACCGTGGAATATGGAGAATGTAGTCAGAGCAAGCTGTCGCAGCAGGAGCTCTCCGACCTGCAGAAGGCGACGCATTTTGATAAGAAGGAGTTGCAGCAGTGGTATAAGGGTATGTCATCCACATTCCTCATACACGTCTGGGTGAGGACGGCTTGCTGACCCTGGTGGTTGATCACAGGCTTCCTAAAAGACTGCCCCAGCGGCATGCTAACCAAATCCGAATTCCAAAAAATCTACAAGCAATTTTTCCCCTTTGGCGACCCCTCATCCTTCGCCGACTACGTCTTCAACGTCTTCGACGCCGACAAATCCGGCTCCATCGACTTCAAAGAATTCATCTGCGCTCTCTCCGTGACTTCCAGAGGGAAGATGGAAGACAAACTCGATTGGGCGTTTCAGCTCTATGATATTGATGGGGATGGCAAGATCTCTTACGAGGAGATGCTGAAGATTGTCGAGGCGATTTACAAGATGGTGGGGTCAATGGTGAAGTTGCCCGAGGATGAGGATACGCCGGAGAAGAGGGTGAAGAAGATATTTCGGATGATGGATAAGGATGAGAATGGGAGTTTGGATATGGCGGAGTTTAAGGTATGATATCCCACTTCGAGGCCTCGTGGGAGAGAGGTGGGTAGTATGCTGACTGTGTGATGTAGGAGGGCAGCAAACGAGATGAGACGATTGTATCGGCGTTGTCGCTGTATGATGGGCTGGTATGAGTGAGCGGGACACATCAGCGAACGAGAGAGAGATCACGGAGTCAGAACGAATGAGCAACCACGAGCATATGTCGGAGTACCCTTGTAAGGCATGCATGGCGTTGGTGAGACTGGAGGTGGCGGTGCGAATTATCGGGCCACCGTAGGGTGTAAACTGAGCTTTCCCTAGGATAAGTATTGGTAGGCTACACATGGAACCGAGAGAGCATGAACACAGACTTTTTCACTTGCCTCAGGCTCATTGACAGTGCAAGTATCGGACGTTGGAAGCAGATATCTCTTATTCTTTACGCACTAACAGGCCTGCCGCGAGATGCAACTGAAATGGCGTTGAAGTGATCTCTGCGGAAGATGAGCGGCGATTGCACAACTACGACTACCCGACAAAATCACGCATGGGTACTACAAGTACAATAGCCTCCGCCGGCTCCGCCGGCTCCGCCAGTCTGTCTCATAGACTTCGCTCTAGCCCAGACTCTTCAGCACAGCAATCCTCGCCGTACTCGATTCCCGCCGGAGCTTAGCTAAATCCTGGTATTCTTTCGAATGGTACCAAGCTTTCAAGCCCTCCTCATTCGGGAACGCTAACAGGATGGTTCGTTCAGCAGGCCAACTTCCTCCCTCAATCACCTTTGTGTCCTCTTCCGCCGCTAGCACCTTCCCGTTGGATTGCGAGAAGATTTTCGTAAAGCCCTCGCCGTAGCGGGCGTACGTCTCCCGGTCGGTGATTTTGTCCACCAAAGCGAGAACGTACACTTTTTCGGGCGTGTCTTCGATTTCTCCTGGAAGTCCAAGATCTGTTAGCATGGCGATGCGGCCGGTGGTTGACTGCAAGCGGTGCTGAAGAGTCTTCTGATAGCCCGGAGACTCGTACCACTTCATAAGTGATGCCTCATCCGGGAAGGAGATCAAGACGGTGGTCACGTAGGGCCAGTCGGTTCCTTCGAGTATTTCTGGCTCGAGCTCTCGAGCAAGCACTTTACCGGGGGACTGGTCGAAGACTTCTTGGAAGCCGGAGATGTAGGGTTGGAAGTTTTCCATGGAGGTGATGGTTTCGATTAGGGCGAGGGCGTAGACGGTCATGGTGGCGTGGGAGAACTTGAGTGAGTAGGGCTGTGCTGGGCTGCTGGGGTAGTTGGTGTGTCGTTGGGTGTGATGGGAGATGTTGTGTTACTTGGTATTTGGAGTATTGATAGTACCTGTTGTGAGAGGCGTCTGAGGGTGTGTAGCTGTGACAAGGCCATGTGGGAGCCAGTCACACTCTTTATAGAGTGCGGAAGCACGGGTTAGGACGTAGCCCTCACAGTCGCTCACAGTCAGTCAGCATCTGGTCGTCTGTACGGAGACATTTGAGTCACTGTGGCCTCGTTTGGGCTTAGTTGTTGTTCAGCCCCAGTTCGAACAATGATCGAGCGAGTGCGAGACCGAGATGTAGTGCACGAAATACGGACGTAGTCGCCATTGTCGCTCATAGTCTGCTGTAGGCTGACAAAACGTAGACGTCGTGCGGCGAGAATCGGACGTTGCCCTAGATAGTTGTGCATCAGGCGACCTGCACTGTATGCACTGCAGCTCCTTCGCACAACACGAGTCTTGAGACCGCAAAGGTCCGCTTGCGCAACCTGAAGTTCGAAGAGAGGCTGCATGATCTTGGATCCCTCATTCAGCTTACTGTCTGCCAAGGTCGTCGGAGCATCGCAGTTACGAGCGCAGACGGCGAAGATGGAAGATGCCCTATCCATTGAATATCGATGCCGGCGTTCTGTGTCGCCCAGCACGAGCGCTTGAGCGACTCGTTCCCGCACAACGCCTCCCCGTTGCTCGAGCGCGGGATAGCCTGGACAAGGTGGACAAGGGAGGAAGACCAGAGAAAGGAAGGAAGGGAAAAGTTAATAAGTGCCTGCCCCATCCGGCAGCCCGGCAATAACGTGCCGACCGGCGGCAGGTGCTCCCCCCCGAACCCAACCGGCGCCATCCGAAGCCCTGGTATGTCGTGCAGCTTGCCCTTTCAATCCTTGCCCGTACGACCCACGAGATGCACACACTGCAGTAGTTCAGTGCGGCGTGGAAATGGCGGTTGAGGACGACACGTCTTCTGTGCAGCGTGGATGTGTGCTTTGCGCTTTGCAAGAGACTTCGAGATGTACGAGGGAAGGCGTGAATGGCGATGAGCACTTGCCTCCAAGGTGAAGCAGTGCAAGAGCGAAGATGTTTTTGACAGGGTTGATGAGCGGTAAGTCTCGACACATTTCTAGTAATGCAGACGCGAATATCGGTCGAGCACTTTGAACTCGAAGGGTGGAAGTGCGAGTGAAGTGAGGTTACGAAGAACCGAAAGCAACGACACCTCGTTCGCACTTCACTTCATGCGTTGACTTCACCACACCAACAATGCCACTGGACACCAAGCCGTGGCACATTCCGATACGATTCGCATTACTTCAAGCTCTCCACCTCGCTGCGTTGGCATTTGAGGGGCTCGAGCTGTGTGTAGACGCCATGCCACGCACAACCTGGTTCGTGGGCGGCGTCAAACGCAAGCTCACGAGCGCGAAGAAGCGAGCCAAATGCAGGGAGCCAGTCTCTATCTACGATTTCTACAATGGTGCTGACGATTTTGATCCCGCAGGTGCTGGTCTCGATTCTATTGATCCGGACCAAGAGCGAGATCCGCCGCCTCCTCCTACGAAGGTAGCCTTTCCAGTGTACGAAACATGTGCCCAGACGGACTGGACCGATGCGGCCTCGCGACCGGACTTCCAGCATCTTTTTGCCAAGATACAAAGACCGAAGGACGTCTCGAAGAATCACCTGGAAGCACTGAACATTGAGATTTGTCCACCGAGCAACTTCAACCAACTTTTGCCTTTGGCGCCGGATGGCACTTCATACTTGCCGCCTCTTACTCCGAATGAAGCTATAACGGCGGCCTCATATGCAGATGCAACAAAAGCCGACGCTGCGGTATCCCGGAAGCGCAAAGATTTCGGAGATCGACTGGCGGAGATCAACGTCGACAATGACACCGCTTACCGCACGCTCAGCCGGAAGCTCAAGAATGGCGTACGAGGACCCAAGCTGGCTCACATGCGGAAGTTCTGGGAGGGGCTCGAGAGTATGAGCCGGTACTGGGATTGCAGCCTCGATCAGTACTATGGGCTTCCTGCCGCTGATGACGAACACTCTGGCAAGGGCGTCAAGCGGCAGCGCATTGACTCGGGACCAGACTCGGCTGCAACGGCTAACCCGACTGCCTCATCTCCGGCTGGCACTTGTGCACCAACGCCACCTCCAGATACACCACCACACGAGGGCAATGGATCACCAGCACCGAACGATGACAACACCATCTCGCCGACCGCAAGCCCAGAGCCGAAGTCCCAATCTGGACAACGTTACAAGGGTCTCCGAACGCACGCAGGCAGTGAGATGCCGGATCAGTTTCGATCAGATACCGTACGAGCTTTCGTGGAAGGGATGGTCTGGCCATTCCAGTGTAGTGTCTCCCCGCCACGGATGATGCCCCTCGTGCAGTTTGGCAGGCTCAATCTGCCAGTCAGGCAAAGTGCTGCAATCTACCGCCTACCCAAAGACAGAGCGAGAGCGAGACAAGGGCGGCTGGAGGGACCTCTGATTGCAGTACAAGTGCGCAATGAGATTGACTTCGCAGATGCGAACGGCGAAGCTCTCGAGGAGAATAGCCGCCTTGACTTCATGCGGGAACTCGGTGGGCTACTGCAAGTCGCTCAGGAGAGACGCAGAGAAGGCAAGACGGAGGTCAAGCCGGGCGAGGGCAAGTGGTACACTACCAAGCCGCGTTGGGGCGGAGGGCCGGGCGGCGAAGTGGGGAAGGACAGCGACGTCAGCGACGCTGCGAAAATTGCGGAGGAAGTGCTTGACGGTATGAAGGCGAAGAAGGGCAGCAAGGAGCGCAATTCGACCAACAGTCGGAGGCGTAAGACACCCGCAATGTTGTGGAAAGAGCTCAAATGTGGCAGTGGCTATTGGGATCCCAAGACGGACTACATGGCCATTGGCAAACATCCAGCTGAAGGCTATGATGACGTGAGTGACCTGAGTCGGCTAAATTTGGGCTTTCACTGACCGCATCGCAGGTCTTCATGGTGTCATGTCTGAACCACCACATCTCTATACTGAAGCTCACGGTGCATCAAGCATATACGGACTACCTCCTCTCGAGCGAACTGCCTGAGACGTTGCCGGAAGATGCAGCTTGGTGCAGGCCGCAGCTGCAGCGGACGAAGTGGCTCGATCTCTTCGACAAGGACCAGCGGATAGAAGCCTTTCGAGGGCTATGGGGTGTGATGATGTTTCTCGCTCGAGAGACAGTGGATGCTGCGAGGCCTGGGGCTGCGGACACGGAAATGGAAGGGAGCGGCTGAGCTACCCAAGGCTGTGGCTGCGCTTCTTGGGTATCATCGACAGAGATGTTTTCTCGAGGCGGTCGTAGAGAGCCGTGCGCTCACAGTGTCGAGTGCTTAATATCACGGAAAGGGTTTTCAGCTCGTTGAGCAACAGAGTATCTTTAGTTGATGTAACCTGAGGCCATTCAGCCGTTCATAGTCTCCACAGTTCGTCACGTGGCACCCCCGGAGCCAACAGACGTCTCCGTCGCTCCTTCCTCATGTAGATGCTCTGATGTCACCGGTTCCGCTATTTTCGTTTCCTCTCCTTTTCTTTCCTCTCTTTTCCCTACCAACAACAAACCACAAAATGGCATCGTCATCACGACATCTCAGTGAGCTACCAAAAGAGGTGCTCCGAAACATCATTCGCTATGTGCTCAGTGCTCACGGCAGACAACAGCCTGGAGCGCTGTCACGACAGCAACGAGGCTGGAGAGCTGCAAGTCACCTTGGTGTCGGGTCATCTATTCGTGGCTTGCTGACAACATGTACACAGTTTCAATACAGCACTCTTGAGTGTCGACAAGCTCTTCTGTCGTAAAGCATTCCCGATTTTGTACAGCTCGAATGCCTTCAAAGTTCGATCAAGCGAAGCCCTGTTGGATGGGTATACCATGCCGGAGAGAGCGACAAAGTTCATACAGAGACTCGAGATTACGCAGGAGGGCCTCTTGTCTCTGGTCGGCGGAGTCGGCCATTTGCTGCAGTCTCCGCGTGCTCGGGCAATACTGCTTCCTCGGGTCTCGAGACTGACAATCTGCCGCTGCGATGACAGCTTGTCGCAGCCGGCGGATTTCTGGCTCAGAAACTGTTGCAGAGAAGAGTTCGCGGAGTGTGGCATCGAAAGCTTCGAAGTCTCACGTAACCTCAACGTACTTGAAAGGCTACAGCCCAAGTACAAAACACCGTTCAGCGCATGGGTGCGAGCACAATGTTTCGGCGGTGTAGCTCCGATCAGTGAGTGGGCCCAGACATTGTTCCTGAACGCTGCTTACGGCCCGTTTAGGCGTGACGACTTCTACTTGCCCGCAGAATCGAAGGTGTACGATAGTTGCCAGTTCTGCGTACACGTATACCTTCGAGATCTGCAAGTCGCGGCATCCCCATCAAGAGAGGTGAGTTATGATGCCCTAAATGGCCGTCTTTTTAGTAGCCAACGGAAACACCAGCTGCCCTGCGCCGACGCCGCGTCCCCAAAGACCTCGAGAGCTCGAGAGCTACCATAAATATCTGTTTCGCACAGCCACTGGGGGATAGTGGGAGTATGATGACGAGTAGCAGGATATCTTGAGACGTTGCATGCGAAGCTGCGGATGGGTAGAGTAATCCGACAATGACGAAGGTCTGGTCTCTGTCAAGCCTTCATTCTCTTCTCCAGATCCAGACTGTCAATGGACCGCTTCACTTCTTTGAAGTCCCAACGCATCTGCACTTGGACTGTGCCTCTCACCTCCATCCTCGTCAACACCTCCAGCGCCTTCAGCTGCTCGCCTGCGAGTGCAATGCGAGTATTGAAGCGCTTAGCCGTGAACAGTATCGTCAGCTCGGTCAAGGTCCGTCCGTGGTCCAAGACTTCTGCCAATCTCCCCAAGCTGCGCGGTAGGTCCGAGAGCCATGCCTGTCCTGCGGCCAAATCTCCAATGAGGTTAGATGGCAGGTATATGTTCAGATGCACACGTCGTAGATGCTTCTTCAGGCCCGGGTAAATCCACGGCAATGGTGAAGTAAGGGAAGCATGCTCCGCTGTATCATCAACTGCCAGGGTACCAGCTTGTGGCTGCGTTGTCATACAAGCATAAGTCGCTGGATCAGTGCGATGCTGTACGCTGGTGTCTATGATCCAGAGGAAGCTGTTGGTCTCATAGAAAGCCTGGATGGCTTATTCGCGCAATGAACGGCAGACGTGGAAGAGTGGCTGTGCGAAAGTGTCTTGCCCAGCCCATAGTGGGTGTTGAAGCTCTACGGTGCCTTTCTGTTTTACAGCAAGTTGAAGGATACGCTGCCGTGTGGTTCTTGATGCCTTAGGCAGCAGTCAGATAGATGAAAACTCTTTATCCGGAGTAGATAGCTACATAATTCATCTATTTACCTTAATATCACCTTAGTAATACTACATCTAGTAGCTTAGTAGGTTTCTAAGCCTCTTTAAAGGCCTTAGGCCTATATAGTCCTTAGGATAGTATAGAGCGAATAAATCTAACTACCGAAAGGATTTATTAAGGCTAGTATTATTCTAGTAAAGTTACTAGACTATCTATCTACTTATAACTCCTTTTACGCTTATAGGCCCTTACTTAATTAAATACTAGTCTAATAGGCCGAGAGAAGTCCGGAATTCTACTCGGACCTTTAGTAAAGAGATAGTATAAGAGAGTAGTCCTATTCGCTAGACTTTTAAGAGTATACCTTACTAAGAGACTTTATTAGACCTTATTTAAACTTATTATTTATTAAAGATCTTTTAAAGACAAATACTAAGTTATACTAAGTATACTTACTATAGATACTACTATAAACGACTACCTAGACTCTTAAGAAGGCTCTAGTACTAGACGACACGCTATAGTCGAGTTAGTACCTAATAGTAGTATTACTCTATCTCCTAGAGTACCTATAGCTACTTATCGAGAGTATTATTAGCTATAGTAAGTCCCTATATAGCTACCGCTACTATAAACTATACCTAGTTTATCCTAGGAAGCCCTTAATATATAGGAGCTTATAGATTCGGTTAATAAGCTTCGTTATAAGTAGTAGCTCTTACGTAACTAAGTTAGGATACGTATAGAAGAAGCTAATAGCTTAAGAACTCTTAACTAGCGCCTCGTTAATAAGTATATCTATATAGCTAACCGCTCTATAATCGAACCCCCTTCTAATACTAGACCTTAGGAGCGCTATACCTATACTACTACTCCTACCTATCCTTAAGCCTATATAGCTAGTACCGATCGCTCTCCTTCCTATAAGCTAAAGTAGCCCTTTGTCTTTAACCTAGAGTTATTAGATACTATAGAGAGAAGTAGGAGGTATAAAGATTAGATTGTCTAAGTAGAGTTTTAGCTAAAAGAGATAGATCCTATAAGGATTTAGCTAGAACTTAGTAAGATTATAAGAGTATTAAGATTTATTAA
>JAKLLW010000631.1:0-27648 GCA_022814695.1 Neocatenulostroma microsporum
GAGCTGTCTTTCTCAACGTGACTCGACTGCACCCCGTCATCGCATCTCGAAAGCCAGCCATCGTTCAGTAGCTTGCCGGCATCCTTTCCCAACTTCACAGCAAAGTCGTAGATCTCGTCGAGATCAATGGTGGTCATGGACGAAGACATAGCCTAAACGAAGTTGAGATGGTTGAAGTGAGAGTTGGGTGGTTGGATGAGAGATGATTCAGCAATGCATACAGTGCGTTGCGAAAGTATCCGCAATTCTGTCCACCTTGGATTTTCTTCCCGCATAGGTTGGCAGTACGACGTCTCAACATTCGCATTGTCGATTCGATCAAAACGAGCTTATACGCAATACACAGCCTCTATGCTACGTCAAAGACGCTATAGGGTTGTAAAAGGAAGAGGTTCTCACTGTCGTCGTTGCCTTGGTTGCTAGCGGAGCAATGGGAGTTGTAGCGGAAGGTTCCCGCGAAAGCTCGGCCAGATCCGGCTATTAAAAATCTCACTCAATATTTGCTTAACGTCTTCAATCAAGCTGGAAGCCCTATGTTTCGACGTTTTGCGGATACTTTCGCAACGCACTGTATTTAGCCGAGGAGGGACTTCCAGTCTTTGACCCCTTCACAACCATCCTTCGCTTCTGCCACGCTGGAAGAACCGCACGCTTCACAAACGCCGTGTTCTCCGATGGGGCGGAAAGTACTACGCATCGATAGTCACTCAAGCATCAAAATGGAGCATAAGTCAGCAAGCGAAGCAAAGCGATTGGGCGCCTGTCACCCGCGCATCGCGACCGGATTCCCTTTCCTGGCAACTGCTCAGCGGTCAATCGAAAGGCTGTATAGCAGCTGACTTAAACTTCAGCGCATCTAGACGGACATTGGCAACTGCGGTGCCATCATGCTATTCAGCCTCTCGAAGGATCCTCCGCCGTTAGAGGCTTTGCACACTTTAGGGTTATGAAGGAGAGAAAGTCTCTCGGGCAGCCCGTGTGCCTACTCTATATACTTTTGCCCAGCTGTTCGATGTAGTCGCGCATGCTCTGAGACGTCCTTCTCGCAGGAGACGAGAGCTTACAGCCTGGCTGTGTGATCATCGTCCAAGCTGTCAGACACGCCGGTCATCCCTCGGCGTACGGGAACACCACAAGCACTTACCCTACATAGCCTGTCCAGACGCAAGTATGTTCCAATTTGTACATTGTGCCAGGCCCAACGACGGCAAGGACCTCCAGACCAGGCGAAAAGTCCGATCTCAAGCCATGCGGACTTCAGAAGACGTCAGCGAGAGGAGAGAGAAGCTGGTGCGTGTATAAACGAAGCCTTCCTCTCCCCCTTACGCTGACTTCTCTCTGTAGCTAAAACAATCGGCCCATCTCAAGCGTCGAAGAAGACTGCAAAGGGTACTGCTGCTTCGCAGCCGCAGCAGTGTGAACGTTCAGTCTCATCCAATGACCCAAATATCGCTCGCCAGCGACGTCGTGCAATCTCCTCGACCAGCAACGGTACTTCGAATCTAGACGTCGGATATACTAGCTTGGGCTGCTCGGACGGGACGATGTCAATGCTGGCTTTCAAGTCTTTCTCGATCACACCCTACGGTGACTATCTCGGCTCCGGAATAGCGACTAACCCACTGGCTGTGGGACCTCAGAGAGCATTCGTTGCGCCGCTGCAGTTCAGTCCAGACCTCTCGTATCAGCAACCCGGTCAGGTGCCAAGAAGGTCATCTAATTGGGGCTCAGGGAACGGCGATTGCTTCCAGCCACCAGCACGACTTGACCAGGTGCTTTCGGGTTGCGTGAGCTGCGCATCGACCACATTGAGCCCGGCCTTATGCTGCAACTGTTGTGAGGGAGTGTACGAAACATCACCACTAGCCGCTACCTGGAATCGTCACTGAGGCTATAGTCATTCTTCCTTTCACAGGCTATGAAAGCACACGAGATACTACCTGAGATCGACAGTGCTACTCTTCCCAACCAGGAGCTTGTTGGTATCTCGACGCTGGAGTCATGAGATGAGAAGGACGCCCGCCCATCCCTGGGAGCTTTGGGAACGGATTGGTTAGGGTGAGGCAAGAGCCACGATCGTGACAATAGTATATGCATACTGTAACTCAGTCGACATCAGGAATGGGCAAGCCCTTCCAGAGCTTCATCTTCCCTATCCCGAGCTTTGACGTTGCTTCCAAAGCGTTCTTCTCCCGCAGCTTTCTTGACTCTTCTTCCGATACGAGTACGAAGTTGTAGCTGATCAACTTGCTGTGCTCTTTCACGCCATACTTCTCTGCTTGCTCGGCGCTCACGGTCCCGAGATCGATCAGTAAAGACTCCTTGACGCCGAAGACAGCGTCGGACGTCTCGTAAGGATCGCCGCGGAGGTAGAGGGCTCTGTAGCACATGTCAGCTATCAGTCCACTGGGAAGCGAGTTGACGTTGAGTGTAGTACGTACGTGATCAAATGATCATACCCCTCCTTCTCAAACATGAAATGCATATGACTAGGCCGGTAGCAATGCCTCTTCAACTCCACCAAGAGCTTGCCCACAGGCCCGTCATGCGGGATAGGGTACGGCACGGGCACGATAGCTTTGAACCAGAATACACCCTCTTTGTCACTTGTCATCACCGCTCTTTGATCTGGTCCCTCACGGCCAGGATATTGCACATCGTAGAAGCCTTTGCTGTCTGTCTCCCAAATATCGATCTTCACTCCCTCGACGGGTTTGCCTGCAGTGTCTTTGATGTCGCAGAGGACGAGGCAGGGTTCGCCGTCCGGGTCATGGGATATCGTGGAGCCGTTCGATTGGACTTGAGCTTCGTGGGAGTGGAAGGGTCCGAGGACGGTGCCTTCTGTGCTGGCGGGTGGTTTGGGGTGATCGATACTGTCCACTAGGAGGGAGAGGCCTAGGACGTCGGAGAGGAGGATGAATTCCTATAGTTCTGTCAGTCAGACACTTCCTACCATCTCTTGTTGTGCTGGACTTAGCCGAAGACCTACCTGTCGCACATCGGTACATATTTGGCCGACAGATGTGAGGAACAACAGACCAGTCATCCACTCCTCATGACTGAGTCGAGTTTCTCTGGCGAAGTCGTGGAGATGCTGCACTATTCGCTCAAGAATGTACTTCAGCCTTGGGTTCGGTGCTTGTGAGTTGATCAATTTGACATTGTCCGTAATGTTGTCAATGGTCAGGTCCTTGAGGGGAGGCACGTCGACTTTAGATGGATCCATCGTTGCTGTTGCTGTTGAGATTGCTTGCGAGCGAGAATTCAGAAAACTGGAAAGAGACGAGATACGTTACTTCCTAGGTAGAACTGTGAGAGCAGAGAGAACGTCTAGTCAGAATATCTTCGTACTTGTATCGCGCTCTGTGTACAGTCGGAAGGACCCCGCGATGGAGTCGTCGTGAAAGCACCCCACATTGATGCCGGCCGGAGCTCAATTCGGCTTCTGTCTTAACCATATGCCGCTCTTGTGCCGCTTAACAGAGGGTTACAGTCCACCGGGCCCAAGTAGTATCTCTCCCAACTTCTGTGAAGTCTGGTGGCCAGGCAGCCGCTGTAGTCCGCGATGCCGCCGGTCGTCCTTGGTGGTCTCTTGGAGTTGGCGGTCACTCACAGCTTCGCCGCCTTCGTCACCCCAAGTTTCTGCGCAGCGAAAGAAATGGCTGCCGTGTAGCCAAAGACCCCAAGCCCACATATCACACCCACAGCCTTGTCGCTTAGATAGCTGTGATGTCTCCATGCCTCTCGTGCATGGACGTTCGTGACGTGTAACTCCAGGAATGGGATCTCAACGCCGAGCAAAGCATCTCGCAGAGCTACGCTCGTATGTGTAAGGCCACCCGGATTGATAATGACGAACTTGCAGTCCGTCCCTCGCGCTTCGTGAAGGCGGTCGATGATCGCCCCTTCGTGATTTGATTGGAAGTCGTGTAGTTGAATTCCGAGGTCCTCCGTCTGCTTGCGTGCGGCATCTAGGACATCTGGGAGAGTTGTGCTGCCGTAGAGGTGCGGTTCGCGTAGGCCCAGCAGGTTGAGGTTGGGACCATTGATGAGGAGGATGGATGGAGACATGGGTAGATGTGGTTGAGAGGATGAGAACAGACAGCAAGCGTGGGAGATGTGGAAAGAGAGATAGAAGAAGAAGAAGACTTCACCTTGCAATCGTGAAGGCGACTGTGGCCTTTGCTAGTCGTGCTATCGGCCTTCGTGGAAGAAAGGTTTCCCGAGCTTCGGTACCTTAGCTCTCACGAATGCGGCGAGGGTCGAGTGATCATCAGCAGAATGCCATCGCTAGCAGACGATATCCCGTTGACCGCGACCGCGTCGGGAAGAGCAAGTTCAATAGATGTGAGGGCAAGAAAGATGATGAGTGAGAGAAGAGAAGGCGCGTCGCGAACGTGTTTCCCGCCAAGATCTACGGCGCCTCCCGATTTTAGCGTCAATCCCACCACTTCACCTCCAAGATCCTCTTCAACAACTACTGAGAAAAAAGTCGTCCCACCCCTTCATAACCCCACCCCATCTACAAGGCTGTCAGACCTCCAACATGCCCGGCGCAGGCAAACAAGCACCAGAGATCCAAGCGCAGATCAAGGAACTGCTCGAGGCGGGTTTCGACCCCACCACCATCCACCGAAGACTCAAGGTCGGGCGCAGCTCAATCTATCGCATGAAGCGATGCCTACAACAGCATGGCACCGCATACATGCCGACGGAGATGAATAAGAAGAATGGGAGGCCGAAGGTGTTATCTGCTGAGCAGGAACTCGTACGCTTACCTCGCCACCTCTTGTGCTTATGGAGTGTGAACGTAGGTTACTAATAAGTGTTGCAGGAAGTTAGAGAGTGGCTACGCGACCCAAAGAACAGGGATCGATATCTGGACGATCTAGTCTGGCTTATTCACGACCGTTTCGGGATTGTCTGCAGTACTACTACCATGTCGAAGCTGAAGCGAAAGTGGATAAAAGTCATCGAGGCGGAGGAGACTGGTGGGACTCTGGACGACCAGACTCGCGCTCAAGTCAAGGAGACACATCCAAGTTTGCCGATACTGAATCAACAAGGCCCGCCACCGCAGGCAAACATGATGCCGCCACCGTCGGTACCGCAGTCCGAAGACCAGCAGCAAGCAGGTGCCCAGCAGCCAGAAGTCCGCCAAGAACCCACACCACCTCAACCAACGCAGACTCGATCACAGCCTCAGCATCAACAGTACCAACCACCCCCGCCGATGCAGAGGTACGATCCACCAGCGCAGCAACAATACGAGCCCCTGCAACAACAGCAATACCCGCCGCCACCCCAACAGCAGTATGAGCTTCCGCAACCCCAGCATCAACATCAGCAATTTGACCCGCAGATCGACGCCAGGCTATTGCAGCACACGGATCCAAGACTGCAGCCTTCACCCTACCACATCGGAAGTGGGCGATATACGCAGCCGCCACAGCACCACCTCGACTCGCAGCTCCAGCACGAGCTCCAGCAGGGAATGGCCTCGACGGAGGGAGCACGCATGTAGAATGTGCGTGCCGAGTCCGGGTTGGAGTCATTCGGGAGCTGGAGTCCGTGGAGTACGGCGGGGGCGAGGGATTTTCCTAGCAGTCTTTTTGATGGTGGGACGCCCAGCAGTCTCTATCGTGGTGCGTTACCTTGACAAGCCTAGGGGGCACCTCAGGTAACAAATCCCAGGGATCTCATGGGGGTACGAACAGCCTGCCGATCATGTGCGTGTCGGTGGTGATTGTCGCGGATCAGCGTACAACAAGTTCTTACACGTAGTTCTACATACTCAGAGAGGCGCCCTCTCGTGGTTCCTGTTCCACGGCTGATAGGTAGGCCTCGAAGCGATCCGTCAAAGAGCGGAGAGCGCAATAGCAATAGCAATGATACCCAGACACCTTGGACGCCTATCCCGAATGCTTTCGCTCAGTAACACCTCGCTATGCCCAATTTCAGTATTTTGTACAAGTCGAAATCGCAGGTGAGCCGTCATCAGCTCGGTGGTGGCGGAGGCGCTTGTGATGATTCTGATGCCGCTTGCTGCTGTGGCTGCTGCCGTCTCAGTCTCTGTGCCTGTAGCGTAGAAAGAAGTCGTCAGCACATACCCTCATCAAATCATCCCTCAACCCAGCTATCCCAAACAACACTCCTCTCCTCGGTATAGGTGCGGCTCTCTAATCCTTGTAGACTCTCGGCCGCCACCCCTCCTTGAGTTCCTCCTCCCTCTCCCTATCCTCTTCGCGTGAACGTACCTCCATCTCTATCCTCTCCCTCGCTCTCAGCACTTTACTCTGCAAGTAAAAGCTCCCTCCCTTCTTCGGATCATTCAAGTCGAATAACCGCTTAAACTGCTCGTGAACTCTCTCGACGTTGGCTTGGCCGGCTTTTGGGGGGCTGACGTTGAGGATTTGGCAGGCTTCGGAGAGGGTTAGGCCGGAGGAGGAGAGGGTGTTGGCGCCGGTTGTTGATTGGGAGGCGGCGTATTTCTGTAGAGTGTGTTAGGCGAGCGAAGAAGATGGTGTGAGAGGTGATGGGTGACGTACTTGCGATGCAGAGGCTTGCTTGTAGGCTTCTGCGAATGCTCTGCCGAATACCCTTGCGCCTGTGAAGACCACTTGGGAGATTATGCGATGGGCCTGTGTGCTATGTCAGCATCTGTCATTCTCGTCGTAACACTCGCTATTATGCGACCGCGATGGCAATACATACCATGTTGCTAGGTGTGAGATGGGCAAGGTAGAGTCGTCGCCTTCAAGCCGTGAACATTTCCGTCCATCTCGACTTCGGCAAGCCGGGATCGTCGGCGATCTCCCGAGCCGAAGCCGAAGAGCATGGCCCGAGCGCCTTCACATGCACGCAATTCCAGACCCCACTACGCCGCAAAGCATGATCAGCGCCGCGGCTCTGGGATCCGTTTGCGTGACCTCTTGCTTAAGCTACGCTATCGGCTTCAAACATGCCAAGCTCAACTCGTACGTCGCTTGCTCAGGTGAGTAGTATTGCCAGTAGTCACCACCGCCAACGCCAGCAATCAGGCAAGAGCGTGTCTCAGGCTGGCTCCCGCTCAGTACATGGCAGCGTTTGGTATGCACACCTCAGACCTCCATGATGGAAAGCGTCTTGATGAGAGGAAGGATGAGTCTGCGAAAGAAGGTTAAGAAGCTAACTAAGAGACGTGATCACACAGAAACACCTTGGATCGACTCAATGAGCACTCTTCCCAAAGAGGGATACGACCGCCCTTCCTCTGGCCAGCAAGATGGCGCCGGCGATGATGGCGGCACCACACCACAGCCTACGGTAGCTGCCTTCTCGCCGAATCAACAGACTGCTGCGAGGAGCAGGAATAGCGGACAGTCAATCTTGATACATCAGAAGAGCCCGTTGCTTGTTGCGACACCGCCGCAGGTCACGAGGGCATTGGCTTATAGTCATCCATTCATACTGCCCTTGAACCATGTTGCTGGACTGCTATCGTGGACGACGGGAGATCCGTGGGAGAGTTTCCTGCTGCTAGCGGGCTTCTGGTTCACAGCGTTGTATGGCGATGACGTGACACGCTGGGCTGGGCCGCTGGTGGTCGTCGTGGGGTTGATAGCGGGCATGTACTCTAGGAGATACAGCCCGCTGTCTAGCACTGTCTGGAGTGGAGAGAAGGCCAAGAGGAAGAGAGCAGAGTCTGAGGGGCGGAAGAGTCTGGATGAGATACTGGAGACGCTGCGGACGTTTACTGCGCGGTGTGATGTCCTGCTGGATCCGTTTCTGCGCTTGACGGAGTTCTTGAGCACGCAGAGTAGTGCTACTTCGGCGACGACGAGACCGGCATTGACGACCTTGTTCATAAGGATCTTGGCCATGACGCCGATATGGGTGCTGCTTACCCTACCACCTCTATACATCCTCACTACGAAGCGAGTCATCCTAGCAATCGGCACACTCGGACTCTCCTGGCACAGCCGTCCAGCCCGCGTCACTCGTACGATCCTCTGGCGCAGCAAGACCATCCGCAACATCGCCTCACTTACCACTGGCCTTTCCTTCACGGGCCCACAACCAACTACAACAGCACCACCTGCATTACCACCCCGAGCCAAGGGCACCAATGCTAGCGCCACCTCCCTCAGTACAGGAATCTCCCCCGCCGGAGCAAAACCAGGTATCCGCTTCACCTTCACCCTCTACGAGAACCAACGCCGCTGGCTCGGCCTAGGCTGGACCGCTTCCCTCCTGGCCTACGAACGTCAAGCTTGGAGTGACGAACACCTCAACGACGTCCCCATCCCAGACGCACAGCACTTCGAGCTCCCAGATACCGAGCACGAGACCACGAAATGGCGATGGGTTCCTGGCTCGGAATGGAGGGTCGAAGGCGCTACCACAGAGAAAGAAAGGAGCGCGAAGAGGATCGGGGGAGGCGGAGGAGGAGATGATGCAGGCTGGGTTTACTACGACAGTAAATGGCAAGACGGCCGCAAAACAGATGGTTGGGGCCGCTACACTCGCCGCCGGAAGTGGATTAGAGACGCTGAACTCGTTGACACCAACTCTGACGATGCCAGCGAGGCTACTACTGCCGTCGCTTCCACATCGGATTCAGAAGCTACTGCCGTACCCGATGGAGGCGATGCAGCAAGTATGGACTCCACCGCCCGCCGAAAAGCTGCCGCTGGTGGCTGGTTCTCCCCCGGGAAGAAGCCCCAGAGTCATCTACGCAATACAAGCGATGCGGCTTCCAAGACTGGTAGTGCGGAGAGCACAAGGAGTAGAGATTCTCCGGATGATGATGTGCATACGCCGCATAAGTACAAGTATGGCGGCCAGCAGATGGAGTGGGATCGGAGTATTGGGGATGGGGTTATGCAGGGTTTATCATGATAGTCCACGAATCTACGGGAGGATATGAGATTGCTGGTAGCGTTGGCGTTGGCGGTGGCTTCGGCTCGTACGATAGTTCGCAGTGTATACGCAAGCGATTTTGCGAATTGCCCTCCCTCAACCTTTAGACTTTCCTCTTGAGTAAGCCGCGGAAGAAGTCGAAGCTATTGCTATCACTCTGTAACTGGAACTTCCTCCCTGTCGCTCTGTCTTCCCAGCCTAGTTCTTCTGCTAGTAGGAGACCCCAGTCGGAGGTGATACCCTTGATACGCGCTCTTGCTCCGCCTTCCGTCTCCAGTGTCACAATCTGGTCGGTATGTAGCCATGCCTTGTAGTATGTATCTTGGAACTGCTTGTCGAAACCCATCCTACAGAACCGGGCATACAAACTCTCGAAGTTCGTCAAAATAGATGCTAAGAGTTTCTCCAGCGTGAAGGGTGGCAGCTTGAGCTTCGCAGCCAGCAAAGACAGAGAGGTAGTGGGTGCAGCATTCGTGACGTTCAAGCCTACACCGCAGACAAGCGTGTAGTCCCCTCCAGCGTAAGAGGAGTTGACGAGGATCCCACCGATCTTGACGTACTTCTCCTCCGTAGCTGTAGGATCCAAGGCGTAGATATCGTTCGGCCACTTCAACTTCACGGGGATCTTGTCGTAGCCTCCGCGGTCGTAGTTGTGGATTCCGGCGACGATGGCTAAGGCGGCTAGATATTGGATAAATACCACTGGCGCTGTAGAGGAGAGAGCGAGACTGTGGCGGAGGACGGTACTGAACATTAGACTCCCTGGCGGGCTCACCCAGACATTTGTGCCTCTTCCTCTTCCAGCAACCTGGGTTGTAGCGGTGGCTGTGAGGCCAGTAGGCAGGTGTGAGAGCCAGGTAGGGTTCTTTTCGAGCAGCGTGTTGGTGCTGGTTACGACTTCGCCGTAGAGGATTGTGCGGCCGAAGGCTTGGTCGGAGGAGGTGTGTTTGGTGTTGTAGTGGGCGAGATTGGCGAAGAAGGCGTGGTGGTTGAAGTAGGGCGTTTCCTTGCTTTCTGGTAAGGAGGACTCATGGGGGAGGAGGCGTTTGGGGATGGTGTTATAGTCGAGGAGTCTATCCGCGTCCTTGTCGTCAGCCTGCGCTTTGTCGGTACCGCTAGCTGATGTGGATGGAGCGGGCAAGGCATCTTTGACAGCATCCATGTCCCATCGGCCAGCTTGATCAAGGACGAAGGTGTCGTTCTCGCCCTTGATGACTTCCTGGCCATCACCATCTTTCGTAATGATGCCAGCCTCCTGCCACAATTGCAGAAGCTCAGACACTCCATTTGCTTGGGCAGAAGAGAGGTGTAAACGAGAGAGGCTTGGTACCGCTTCAGTCTCCTGGCTCACTTCGAGCCCCAGCTTGGTCAGACAAGCCTTCATGAAATCGACCCGTTGCTTCTCGTCTTCACGCAGTGCACTGACTACTGAAGGGTAGTCGTGGTGGCCGCTAGACTCCGAGGGGTTGAGGTTGGTGCCGGAGAATCTGGGAGTAGTTAGCCAAGTATATGGAACGCGGCAGGAAGGCAGGGAAGACATACTCAGGATGCGGTCCAGTAAGCATCGCAGCACCCTCACCGACTTTGCAGTAGACCACTGCAGCATTGTCCTCACCACTGTCAACAGCCAACTCATCTTTATAAGTAGCCAAGATCTCCACGCCCCTGTCTTTGTACTTCTCAGCATCAACAAACACTCCACCACCATTGTAGTACACCTCCAACCTCTCCGGTACAGCGCCACCGCCAGTCGCCAGCGTTTCCTTATCAACCTTCAACTCCGCAGCCCTAGTCCCAGCTTCAGAATGATACACAAACCCCTCAAACGCCAGTCCCCTACAAGTACCCGGAAAGAAGCTCAACTCCCTATCCCCAACAACTTCCATACCCTTCTTACCGACCTCGAACTCGCACTTCCCGCACCCGTAGTATCCACCAGCGCACAAGCCCAAGTACTTCCCGCCCATCTGGACGTACTGTTTGATACGTCGATTGCCTTCACCGTTTAATGTTCGACAGTAGCCTAGATCGGCACCTCCTGGCATGACGAGTAGGGCGCAGGAGGATGCCCATGGTTCTTTGAGGATCTGGTCGCCGGTGACGGTTAGGACGGCATAGTTTGGGCCGAGAAGGCGGCGGAGAGACCAGGTAGCATGGCGGACTGAGGAGATAGTTGCGCCGCCGCCGGCGTATATGAGGACGTTGACTCTCTTGTTCGACATGGTTAGGTTGGGGTGGCGAAAGATCGATTGGTCACGTGAGGGATATGGTTGTAGTTGTCATCCGATTTCCGTGGTACCTTCTATCTTGCAATATACACTGTCCAAACGGAAAGCTAGTATGTCGAACAACGAGAGCGACAAGAAGGCCGTAACAGAGGCTGTTGATGACGACGAGCCTGATGATTGGTATGTTGTTCTGCTGCTTCCAGTTGTGTGCTTCCGCTGACGGTTTCCAGGGACAAGAGAATCTTCAGTACTGGCTGCTCGGGTACGTTGACACTGGGCACACCAGGCCAGGATTGTGCCGTCTTTTGCTGATGGAGAGTAGATGAAAATGCGAGCTTGAACAACTGCTTCTTCGAGAAGAAAGACTGGAGAGCTTGTAAAGACGAGGTAAGAGACTTGGAGTGTTCCTTGACCTACCACAACTCAGCCTATGCCTACATATGTGCGGTAGAGGTAATATGCTGACTTTGACTGTCCAGATGGAAGCGTTCAAGCAATGCTGGAAGCGGACAGGCAATGACCAGAGGACAGACTCGAAGGATGCTTGAGGGGTCGTTGTCGAAGATCGAGGTGTTTGTCCGGAAGCCTTCAGCTTCGGGCGACAGGCAGCACTTGTATGTTGTGTATCATATGTACAATAGGACACTCTCCCTTGATTCGCGATGATACTTTCGTCAGGCCTCGTGGTCTTTGTGATCGAGCCCTTCGAGCTGAGATTCGAGTTCGAGCTCTCACGATGGTGCACGGGCCCTTTGTTTGAAGCTCCCCATCTCGAAACATGGCAGTCATCATGTAGCAACACCGCACACGATGAATACTACAGCATCAAGGAAAGCAGGCTCAAGCCTTGTGTCATTGCTCACAGCACCGCCGGCATGTAGGCAAGCACCGCGCCATGATATATTATATAGGCGCCATGATATATTATATTATTGTCAACGAGCAAGCCGTCTCCTATTGCCAACGAGCAAGCGATCCGTCTCCACGACCAGCACGCGATGGCAGGCAGCAGCACCGGCGGCTGCAACCCAACAGCGCACACCACCACCCGCCGCGCCAGCAAAAGCTACACCAACCACCTCCAAGGCTCCGGCTCAGTCCCAACACGACCTATCGCCTTCGGCCTCCCCTGAAAGCCTCCGTTCCCTAACCGACGGCCTACAAGACCCACCGCCTGTCCTCAGCGAAGACGAGAAGCAAGTCGACTGGACGCGCTCCTACCACGGTCTCTCGTCTACACCCTTCACGCCTGAGCAAGCGGAGATTCTGCAGCAAGAGTTGAGCTACGATGACATTGAGATCAAGCCGGATGGCATCATCTACCTACCGGAGATCAAGTACAGGAGAATACTGAACAAAGCATTCGGGCCTGGAGGATGGGGCTTAGCACCTAGGGGTGAAACGATCGTCACAGGCAAAGTCGTGACGAGGGAGTATGGACTCGTCTGCGGTGGACGGTACATCTACCCATCCCCTCTCCCACATATATAAGATGTATACATCCCCTACTGACGCAATTCTCAGCCTCATATCCATAGCCCGCGGCGAACAACAGTACTTCGACCCCGACGGCATCCCTACCGCCACCGAAGGCTGCAAATCCAACGCCCTGATGCGCTGCTGCAAAGACCTCGGCATCGCCTCCGAACTCTGGGACCCGCGCTTCATACGCAAATTCATTGCGAGCGAAATTAAAGAAATAATCGTGGAGCATCAGGTCACCAAGAAGAGGAGAAAGCATTTCATGAGGAAGGATGATGTGCTTAAGTATCCGTTCAAGGAGGTACCGCAAGGTGGTGCGGGGCAGGCGAAGAGGTGAAGAGTGGGGCGAGAGGACTGGTGTATAAAGGCGTTGGATCGTAGAATGGCTGTGTGTAAGATACGTGGATTACATTGCATTGCATATTGGGGTTGGCGAGCGAAGAAACGACACGCACTTTTCCACTCTGTAGATACCCCAACACCAAAACCGCAGGACGCCGCCTCCAGACTTGTCGAGCATGCACACTCCATTACGACAAGACTTTCATGCTACCAATTCACCGTGGTCCTATGATACACGACTCATCGTCATGGAGCTTTCACTCTTGCTCTAGGGCTCACAACATCTTCGGATTCGCAACGAGCTAGGGTGACGTTGCTACCAGCGCTTTATGCATCTCTGCGTCTCCATCTTCCTCTGGTCCTGGGGCCAGTCGGATTTTGAGATGTAATTCGCAGTAGAGACGGAGTATATTTGAAACTCCGGCAAATGCAGCTCATTGGCCGTCAAAGCTGCCGCGCTACCCAAAGTGCAATCTTGGCGTCAAAACCCGAAAAATAAATGCTCCGGCTCGGATTTTGGCGCTCATCACTCTCCACTCCTCCAAAGGCTTGCGGATTCTCAGCATTGGGGTACTGCGACTGAGTAGAATTCGAAAATGCACCTTTCGCACCTTAACCAGACCTGCCAATCCTGAGAAGGTCAAAGTTCGTCCCGTCTCTTCACCGCGCCAGCAGTCGCGTTACCCGCGGGAGGCTGCAACTTCAGAATCACACGTTTATACCTCCTGATTGGCGGTGTCCCGCTCCCCGTTACTTCAAGGATAACGTGGTATTGTTGGCAAGTCTCTTGAACGCCTTTGGCAGCTTGTAGCGCTTGCGCCGCGGCGCAGGCCTGAGTCGCTGGCGGAAGCACGGTGCTTGCCACCCTGCCATCGTTGGAGAGTGTGAAGTTCAGTTGGGGGACCTCGACGACGTTGGACTGCGTTTCGGTCGGTTCGCGGTAGTGGGACCATTGGTACTGCAGTGCATGTCGGCCGGTCAGGTTCGCGTCCGGGTCGTATGAGCCGGATGCATCAAGGACTACCGTCTGCCCCGGATAGACTCCCTCGACGATTAGTGGTGCGCTGGCGCAAGACCCATTGATCGATACCACAGGGGGATGACTTCCAGCACTGTAATTCCCATGAATACTCCACTGAATCCTCGCGCTCATCTCATCCTGATACGCCTGCCGCCATCTCCAGATCGTAGCATGATTCGATGTGAAAGTCAGATTGTTCTGGCCGACCACGTTGTCAACGGCATCGGAGTACACCATCGTCTGTCTAGTCAAGTCTTGCAGAATATAGCGGCCTCCCCAACCGCCCCACTCAGGATGATCATACGGGCCACCGTTTAGGCCGTTCATCACGGTGTGCATAAGGGAAGGACTATCTCCTTCCATGATGAACGCAATATCAGGATAGTGGGAGCCCAGTGGACCGATTTGGAAGTGCTCCGAGATGTACCGCTGATCGACGAGGCTATAGTCAGGCCCTCCATGGTCGAAATTGTAGTACTTCTCTCCGGAGATGCCTGACCAGGCGGCTAGGTTATACCTGTGCAGTAATGAGCATTGGCTAGATTTGGATGACTGCACTATCCGCGAAGGCACTCACTGGTTCCAACCATGAAGCGAAAAGATGTACGGTATCGTAGGAAAAGTCGACCGGATCCAGAAGCCAACGTTGTCTTGATCGCTGATTGAGTAGATACGGAGCTTGTGCACGAAGCGAGCAACCTCATATGCGACCCGGGAGCGTTGGACGAAGAACAAGGCCTCTCCAAGCACGTTCATACCACCCCATGCTTGACAATGGAGCATTGCGTCGTCGGCCATCCCATCAACGACTGCTATCAGCCGAGCGGCTCCCGAGGACATATTGGCCATACCGATCGCTGCGGTGCCGTAGACGGGCTGACCGGCTACGACCACTGAAGACAGATACTCTTCTGTTGGAAAGCCGCCTGCAGAGTGCACGTTGAGGTTATCCACGACCCGTCCGAAAGCGTGGGTGGTGTTGAGGATCTGGTCCGGGTAGACGGATGAGTTCTGCCAGTAACTTGTTACGGCGGCCATCCCGGTGATATTGTATCTGCACCAGGGTCAATGATCTGTTGAGCTGACTGAGAGACTCGGGCATTGGGTCGACGTACTGATCGGAATGCAACAGCAACCGGATGAAGGACATGGTATCGTCCGGTTCGTTTGAGATATCTGACATGACGAAGACTTGCGGCTTCTCCTCGATGGTGATTGCAGGCGGACATCGTTGACTGTTGGCTATGCGCGACAGTCCAGCAGCCAGCAAGCCGAGCTGCAGGAGTGAAGACTTGACCATGGCAGTGCGGTTTCGAGGTGGAATAGAACGAGATAGAGAGCATAACTTCTCTTTAGAGGTGAGTGCATGCGTTGTTATACAGACCTACCTCGATGGCCCAAGATACTGAGTTGCCGCGGTAGTGCTTGCACCTTCCCATCCGCTTAAACAGTGCCTCAAGATGCCCGATGCTGCTACGCTCATGACAATGGTCCACCATCTGCCCGGCAATAGCTTCAAGATGTGAACATTGTGGAATGCAGATGCAAGATGATGGCATGTCGGGCGTCTCGGCCGCTCTTGGCCCGAAAGAAGCCCTTCACCAACCCCATCTCCTCCACCTCCACGACCTCCTCACTTACTCCGGATCTGCAATGCAGACTCATGCGTTTCCAAATGAGCTGTCAGGCACAGCGTCGCTGTTGGTGGAATATTCAGGCACTGAGAAGTTTGCTGCTGTTAAGCAATGAGACTGATATCAAGGTAAACATCATCTCTGCTTCCTCTTCGCAGCAGCAGGTAAGCCTGTGATGCTTCCTTCCTTCTCTTTCTTCGTGACCACAATGAGCCCCTTCACACCCGCGATCGCTCTCCTCGCCTATGCCACCACTACCCTCGCCCAAGGCACCTTGACCGCTTCCCTCGATTACGGCACCTTCGCCGGCGCCTACTCCTCCGAGTACAACATCTCCTACTGGCAGAAGATCCCCTTCGGTGCGCCTCCAACAGGTCAGAATCGCTTCCGGGCTCCGCAACCTCCTCTTCCCATATCGAACGGGACATACAACAGCACCCAGCCCTTCGACTTCTGCCCACAACGAACGGTGAATGGAACAGAAGACTGTCTCTACTTAGGCCTCTACGGCCGGCCCTGGAGTCTCGGCCAAGCTCTGAAGCCCGTGGTCGTTGTGTTCTTCGGCGGAGCCTTCATAGAGGGAGGCGGGAGCTTCAGTATTCCGCCGGCTGGGTACCCGGTGCTGAATGTTAGCGAGGAGAGTGACTTCATCTTCGTGTACCCCAACTACCGCGTCAATGCGTTTGGATTTCTGCCTGGCAAGGAGATAGCTGAAGATCCGTATTCCGATCTCAATCCGGGGTTGTTGGACCAGCAAGCAGCACTGCAGTGGACGCACAAGTACATCGAGCACTTTGGTGGCAATCCCAACAATGTGTCCATATGGGGTCAGTCAGCAGGAGCCGGCTCAGTAGTTGCGCAAGTGATCGCCAACGGTGGCCACACGGAGCCGAAGCTGTTCAGCAAAGCACTCGCGTCCAGTCCCTTCTGGCCGAAGACGTACAAGTACGACGCTCCGCAAGCTCAATGGATCTACGACCATCTCGTGAACCTCGCCAACTGCACTGGTCCGCACTCCTTGGCATGTTTGAAAGCAGCAGACGTGCAGACGCTGCGGACAGCTGCGCTCGAGATCAGCGGCAGCCATACGTACAACCTCTCCTCGTACACCTGGGCACCAGTCATAGACGGCAGCTTCCTGACTCAGCCGCTTTCGGTAGCCACGGCAAAAGGCAAAGTCAACATCAACGAGGGCTGGGGCATGTACAACCTCCATGAAGGCGAGAACTTCGTTCCTCCCGGTTTGCAGAACGAGACCGATACCGCTTCGGCAGGTTCACCTGCCTATAACTCCTCGTTAGCTTCGTTCGAGATCTGGTTGCATGGCTATCTCCCCTTCATGTCCGAGCGGAACTTGCAGCGGGTGCAGCAGTTGTACCCAGCGTCCGGCATAGCGGAAGCATTGGAGTATAATACGACGTATGTCCGCGCAGGGTTAATTTACCGCGATACCGTGCTAGCATGTCCTGCGTTTTGGATGGCGAGGGCAAGTCATGAGTGTGCTTATGTAGGCGAGTATACGATTGATCCGGCAAGGCATGGTAGTGATACTGAATGGGCCAGTCTTTCCCCACACCTCCAAATTGCGATGTGTTCATCTGGAGATGCTGACTACTAGCAGTGGAACCAAGTCAAACCGATACAGGAAGAAGATCCACTGATCTACGACGGCTACGCAGGCGCCTTCGCTTCTTTCTTCCAGACTGGCGATCCGAATGCGCATAAGTTGACGAATGCCGCGCAGCCTGGTGCGCCAGAGAGCAGGGAGACGAACGAAGAGTTTGTAATCGAAGCCGATGGATTTGCGAATGTGCCGACGCAGATGCTGAAGGTTAGATGTGACTTCTGGCGCAGCGTGGCGGATCAGATACCGATATAACAGTACCTGTGGGGTATCTTTTGCTACAATGTGTACAACACCGACAGGTCTACACCTCCTAGGCTTTCAACCGTGCGCTTTGCATGTCCTCTTGCGCGTCTTTGATGAGGAAGCTACCCACACGTTAGCAACATACACACTCACCATCGCAGTACAGAAGCAACTCACTTATACCACCAAATAGTCGGTCCGACAGTGCCTAAATGCCACAGCGCATGCGCATCCAACATTCCCCACCAAGGCGGGAAGTCAAACAACTCCAAACTCATCGCCAGAATAATCCACGCCACGATCAAACCCGGCCAAGCCGCCCAGATCCTTCCAACTTTGCGGAAACGCTTGATGGAGAAGGATGTCCAGAGGATGTTCTGGATGATTCCCACGACGACGTTAGCGGCCATGTTGTACGTGTAGTCAAACCGCACAAAAGTCAAGTAGCCGATATGGGCCAGATACAAGGAGACACAGAGTAGTGTCCAGAGGCGAAGGATGGTGTCGGTGTTGCTGCCGAGAGCGTCCTTTTTGTCGAGACGGAAGATGCGGATGGGTGTGTAGAAGAGGCCGTACATGACACTGGCGCCCGCAGCGAAATAGTCCAGTTTCTCTGTCACGGCGTAATCCCGGGTATGGAATATCATGCTGAAGACCCAGCTCGCCATGCCAAAGTAGCCGAACATCAGGTAGTACTTCCGTAGTTTGTATGAGGCAGGGATGTACTCCTTGAGTTTGGCTATTCCGTGGTCATGGGCGAGGAAGTTGAAGAGGGAGAAGAGGACTGAAGCGGGCTCTTGCATGCCGAGGAAGCGGTAGAAGGGCCATTTGCCGTGGTATTGGAGGATTGGAGAGAGGTATGGGGGGTCGCGGGCGAGGCGGGCGGAGGTGGTGATGTGCTGGCATGTGTAGTCGCATTCTGAGGGGCAGGTCCAGAGGAGGAGGCGATGCTGGAGGGCTACGAAGAGTTTTTAGTGGATATGGAAGTGAGTCGTCAGGGTGAGTCGCATACGTATATCAACGCCATTGGGACCGCAATTGGCAGCCTCGCAGTCCTGTAGCCTCGTCAACTACCCATGTTCTTCTCTCCCATGGCCATGGCCATTGAACATACAGCAACACAGCTCCTAAACTCTGGTAACCGATCACCCAAACTCGCGCTCGCCTGTCCGCTCCACCATAGTGCAACCCATGTCAATGGCAAGAGGCAATGCCTCTCGTTTGACCACCGCATCACGCATGTCGTTGTAGAAGACAGCAGCCTGCATTCGAAGGTTGTCGCGCCTCGCGTGGGCCGAGGCTCGTCTCGCGGCGCGCTTGCCAAGCGCGCGTAACTTCCGAAGGCGACCTTCAGGATGTTCAGGAGCACATCGCAACAACATGGAGGATCGATGCTCATACAACAATGTTCCGAGGCAGACCGAAAGATGGCCGCGGGCTGCTCAACTACACGATCGACGGCAGGCGCTGCAAAGTCTTCCCATCTTTCCAGCAGTCCATCATGGCCAATCCGCTATCTGTAGCTGCGTAGGCAGCACCTGATCATGAGGGCGCAATACTCGATGGTCTTTTGTTCGTCCTGACGATACCTTCACCTCCACCGCCGCGACCAAGTCAAACCATGGAAACGAGTGGACGTTCGTTCCGCCCCTCTTCATCACGCGGCTCAACCCATGCGTCGCTTATGCACAAGCTATCAGCCGCATGGTGGAGCTCGATTCGCACCGAGCGATGTTGAGACAACCTCATAAGAGCAGTACATAATGCTTGTACTCTATCCTCGCAATACTTGAGACGCGGTCAGAAGGCCGCTGACACTTTCTCTAGTCAGTGCTCGTCAAGGCTGTGATAGGCGCCGCAAAGCCCTTGGCGCCTTCATGAGTTGACTGCACTTCAGTATGGGAGACCCGCTGTCCGTAGCCGCCTCTGTGGTACGTATATACGCAGGCATCACCTGCATGTTATATCTATCTGTCCTCACACCGTTACCTGCTCATAGGAGTTTCCGGAGGTTCTATTGCAGGTGGCTGTGTCGATGTTTAGGAAGACATCCGCTGACAGGCTTCATAACATCTAGGCCGGCCTGATCTCTTTGGCTGGCTCAATGATACCCGTGCTTTACAACATTGGAACCGCAATAAAAGACGCACCACAACTTACGTAAGGTGCAGCCAACGAGCTAGCGAACATTACGGTTGTACTTCAGCAGCTGCAGGCATACGTGAGCGGCAAGGCCCAAGCATCCATACAGCGGCGGAACCTGATCACTGTTGAGCATATTACCGCTACCCTGACTGGGTGTGTCGTGACCTACGACGATCTATATGCCGTTCTGCAATCGCTCCATGTAGACACCGGCATGAGAGCATGGGATCGAGGAATGTGGTACATGAAGAAAGATAAGGTAAATGAGATCGTGCAGAAGCTACAGAATCACAAAGCAACCCTTGGGCTGATGCTCAACATACTGCAATGGTGAGTACTGCACCAATGTGCGCATGGAATGGTTTACTAGACGTTGGCTGGTCGAAAGAAGCTCGTATTTTGTGGAGTTGCAAATCTCGCCATGCGAAGTTCACCATGCCGAAGTTCACCATGCAGATCTCGAGCGTCGCCATGCGCTTTACCATGCTGACTTGGCAACAGCGCTTCTCTGAGCGAGGCAGAAACCAGTATGGACCGCTTGTGCGATACCGTCAACGAAGTGCTCCGCACCAATCAAGAGCTCTCAATGCGCCTTCGCAACATGGAGCAGATTCAATCCCGGCAATTGGACCTCCATGGGTCTCAGCAAGCACCGGAAGCAGCACCAAGTGCTTCCGCTGACGACAGTACAGGCAGCTTTGTCAGCGCCAGAGTGTCGTATGAGAGCTCCAGACTTTCAGGCGGTCGGTTGAACAGAACAGGAGACCATGAGACCGTCCCGGAAGCCCAGACGACAGCAAGTAACTTCGAAGAGCTTTTGTATCGCTCACGGGTCTACCGGCATGTCCCAGACAGCGACTACACACCTTCCTTGATTAGCGATGCTCGCAGTACACTGGCATTCTCCATCTGTTCGTCCCTAACCATGGGCGAGGTATCAAACATCTCAATCTATGCCATTCCGATCTACGCCACCGAGTTGTCAAATGCGACCTGTTATCACTTCGGCATAGCGCGGGAAAAGTCTTCGTCGATCGATAGTACGGGATCGATGCAGTCTTCTCCTTCGATCCTGCCTAGTAAGGCGAGCTCTCGATCTTGGTGGAAGAAGTTGAGAAGCTCACCACGCCAGCCCAAAATCAAGACGGAAGACATCGTTCCAGCAGCAGAGAATCGTGTTTTCGGGGTGTCACTGCAAACGAGCATGCGCTATGCAAATGTGGTCGTTTCTTTGTTCGACGATGAGGGCAAGTCGTACATATATGGCTACGTCCCACTCGTGATGGCAAAGTGCGGCGTGTTTCTCAAGGAAAAAGGTATGTTACCACTTCCGATTCCACCCAACCCGCTGACAGCCGTCTCTGCAGGAACCGATATTGACTGGATTTTCAGACAGTCTGGCTCGCCAAAGAATATCCAGGAACTATGTGAACGATTTGATATGCCTCCACAATATGGCAAGGGACTGGACTGGAGCGGCTACACTTGCTACGATGCCGCCAGCGTCATGCTGCGATACGTCCTACAGTTACCAGAGTCGATTATTCCTCAAGACTTTTACTCACGCTTCCGAGCCGTGCTGCAACACCATCAGGCACAAGCGGTCGGCCCGATCGAGTCACAGAATCCAAGTGTAGGTGACTTCGACGAAGCGGTAGCCATCAAGGAGTACCAAACCCTGATTACCGAGCTGCCACCGCTTCACAGACAACTTCTCCGATACATCTTAGACTTGCTAGCGGTTTTTGCATCAAAATCGGACCTGAACAAGATGACGACAGCGAATCTGGCAGCCAGTTTCCAGCTGGGAGTGCTAGCTCACCCTGATCACAAACTCTCTCCGGCAGATCTGCGGCTATCCCAGGATGTGCTGATTTTTCTGATCGAGAACCAGGATCGGTTTCTCTTTCCAATGGCTGGGATGGATCAGGAAGTCATCGAATAAGGGGAAGCTTCTAAGGAGCCCTTAGCTTCTACTGCCGTCGACAGTGACCAGAGCGGACGCGAACTGACAGATGTCCGCCGCAACGTCTCTGATCCCAGCAGGCCTGCCGAAAAGCCAGATGGCACGGCAACGCCACTGAGTGGGCCGCAAGCTGAAGCAGTGCATGAACGCTTCAGCTTTGAATCTACCCAACCAGACCCCAATGCTACGCTCACCCAAGACCACGAGAAGTCAAGGCTTTCACCGTCACATTTGTCATGAGGACCTATCCTTATTGGCCGTAGCAACACTGTTCCATCGAGCGGAAGAGACTACATGCTTTGAGTACCACGCTGCAGTCGCGTCTGTAACGGCATGCAGCAATCAGCGGACGGCGATGCGAGGGGTACGGCACGCTCGTAGAAGGACTCTGATAAGGCGGTAGCGACGTCGTCCTCATCTGTCGTAGCATTCTAGGAGCCGATTGTATTGGGCCGAGCAGCATTGACTGATAGGGTTACCGTGGGGTCTTGCAGCGAAGTGCTTCTTTGCCTGACTAGGTTAATTGCTCGTCCGCAATCAGTGTCGTGGAATGAGTATACCCTCAACGGAGTATGACGATTGTTCAAAATCGACTTCATGGTCATGATTGCATATTATGCTCCATACATGTTCCATCACCATATGCGAGATTCTGCGATGTGCTTCGCGGGTCTATCGGCGCAATCGGACTGCAGAGCTCTTCCTTGGATTACCTGTGTGCAGAGTCTGCCCTATGTTCGGCCAACAGAGCCTGGACAATTGCCGGAGGACTGGAGAGCCCGCGCTGAGCCACACGATGGGCAGGGACAAGGAGCCCCCTTTCCTGCCCAGCCCCTAAGTATCATACACGATGGTGTGAAGGCCGAGACCGACATACTTCGTTCGTTGTGTTTGAGAGTTACATGGTAGGCTCAAGCGTACCTAGGCAACCCTCCGCCGCTTCTGTTCTAATTCCCACCACACAATCCAGGCTTTGCTCCCTTGCTCCGAGCAAGTCATTCGCAGGGCGTGGGTCTCAATTTCATTGTAAGAGGTTGGGAATGGATGACTGGCTGTTCGTTCCTACGAGGTTGCAAGATCTGGGAGACTTGTTTCGTACTCGATCAATTTCTGCGGGCTCTGCAGGGATTCGGAGTGATGGTCACTGTCCGCTACGGGTAGACCTTTCCTGCTCCTCGCGGGGTCTATTTCGATCCACAGAGCTGCACACCGCTGTATGCGTGGCTGTGAGTGAGCGCCAATGTGAAGAGACCTTCAAGCTCATGTGATCTACCACCAAGACGCGACCACGTCGACATACTTCGATGCCCAGCAGCCACAAGTATGCGTCGTAACCTCGTAGCTGGGCAGAAACGCAGCACGAGGCTAGGCGAGGAATCACACAACTGCGCCATTCGACCCAGCACTTATTCGTCGCCTGATTCCGTCGACAGAGAAGCAGAATATCAGAATATCTTGGGCTTAGGGAGAAATGAGTTCTCCTGTGACGACGAGGGAAGTTCCGTCCCTCGAGTGGTACATCAAGGAAGGCCAGTCCCGAGTAGTGTATGAGTGTAATGCAAGCACGAAGCTTGCGCTCGTCACGAAGACTGCGCCCTCCTCAGAATCTATTCTGGTCCATGGAGCAGCACGAGATGCTGGGCGTACGTATGAATGAACTCGATCATGAAGATGAGCGACGAAGCTCCGTGCGGGAAGAGCAGCACGCTGACAGCTCAGCCACCAAGACGCGACCGCGTCTCAAGCTACATGGCCCAGCGCCCAGCATCCACACGCATAGGTCCTGACATCCAAGGCTCAATGCTGGGCAGTAACGCAGCGGTAAGGCAAGGAGTGAGTACCGTGTACGGCCATCACGACATTCGGCTTGATGCTATTCGCCGTCAACACCCGTGCGAGGAAAGCACAGGGCCCTTCGCGCGAGGAATGAGTTCATTTGACTATGAAAGCTCGTTTCGTGAGAAGGTGTACCAAGAGGCAAACACGTCCACAAGGTTATGCTTCGATACCAAGCACGCTCTGCGCCGTAGATCTGGAGAAGCACTAACTGCATTGGGCCACCAAGGCTATGACAGAACCCTAATCCTTTTTTGGGGTCCAGACCGCGGCCATTTTGGTCCTGTCGTCCGCACGTTTGTTACACTTCAGAGCATTGACGGAGGACATGGTACACAGCGACTTGGCAGCTACGGCTGTGCAAGCATGTGACTCTACGTCAAATTGCTACCAAAGTGTGTTCGCTCAGGAATATGGGTATTGCCTCTGCCAATGTCTCCTCACATCGCCTTGTATCGCCAAGGTACCACAGATTCATGGGAACTTTGGGAGGATGTCTATTTCATCCCGTAATAGACATCTTGGTATTGTCTGGTGCCCAGGCAGCGACACGCCAATGTGCAAGGCAGGCGTAAGGGTGATGGAAGACTCTCGCAGCATATAAGGTGGCCGTAGGAACCCAGATAGAATAGTATCAACCAGCAACTTCTCATCAGCAATCACTACATCCACCAAACACTCAACTCAACAACCAACCAACTCTTTCATCCTAAATTTCCAAAACTCAGCAACTATGCAGCTCACAGCCACCCTCATCGCGGCTCTGTTCGCCTCTTCCGCCATCGCCGCCCCATGGGAGTTCAAGTCCAAGACTGGTCTCGCCAAGGGATGGAAGGGTGACAAGCATGACAAGTACGGCAAGAACAAGAAGGACATGTGCGACGACGGTCCTTTCAAGTTCACCAGCACCTACAACATCATCGCCACCCCTGACCAAGTCATCAACGGCACGACACCTACCGGCGGTCTTCCAGTAAGTTTTCTCTTTACTGCTGCTCAGCTTAGCTTGTCCGGCCATGCTAACATGATCCTTAGGGCTGCAAGGGCTACTACGACTTCGGCATCAACAGCGACGAGAACATGATCTGCTGGAACATTGTCCTTACCGGTTTCCGCGGCGAGTATCAGTCCGCGGCCTTGACTGCTACCCACAGTAAGTCATCTCCCGCGCAAATTCATTACAATCCCGTACGTTCAGCTAAGACTTCGCAGTTCACGAGGCTGCCAAAGGCACCACTGGTCCTCCTCGTCTCGCTTTCCCTAACCCCTCCGGCACCGAGGAGAAGATGGTCTCGGTTGGGTGTATGAAAGGTCCTTTCATGACGGGCATTATCTCCAACGGTGTCGACACTGGTGCGAACTTCAACGTTAAGCAGATCGAGGACAACCCGTCTGGCTTCTTCTGCGATGCGCACTCCAGCTTGGCGGTTCCGGGTGCTGTCCGTGGTCAGCTCATGTAAGCGAGACTGAGAGATGGTAGGTGTTGCAATTTGGCAGATGGCTTGAGCGATCATAGTCGATGGAGGTTGAGATAGTCGGTGACGTTGGACCGGCGTCTTGCACGGGTTGGAAGTAGTTGACTTGTCTTAAATATTTTGTATACCGTCTGTTTTTATCGAATTTGTTCTTATGCTTCACATGCTTCACAGCTGTGCCATGCCTTCACCATAAGCCATAACCGTGCAGAATCATCACGGTGAGTGTGGTCGTATATCTGCGCAAGCGCGGCGAAGCCGACAATTGCTTCGATGGTCATTGCGAAGCTCGCCGGAGCGCATCCTCAGACACTGGATATGCTCCTCAACGTTGCTTCCATCATGCGCAACTGGGAGCTGACAGAATAGGTTGGGAACACAACTTGTCCTCGAGGCGACCGAACCGATCGGGGGTGGTCTGGGCGAGGAGTCTGCAACACCTGTGGCAGTAGGGGGGAGTGGGTAGCGTTACCGTGAAAGCCTGGCTGATGCTGATGCTGATGTATCAGCAGACAAGCTCGAAAGCATCCGTCTGCCATGCTCTATCAGCTCTCTGCAATCGTCGAGATCGTTATGGATCGTCAGTCCAGCAGTCATCGTTCACACCACGGCTGTCCTCCTAACTGCAGCGTCTCTTTCAGGCGCCTTAGCTGCAGGTCCTACTCCGAGCACCAGAGAACTTCCGGCTGAGCCATCCGAGCGATCTGGTCCCATGCAATGATAGGCATCGTAAGCTCATGGGCCCTGACTGGAAGCCTGGTCACGATCTTGCGGAGTACAGAGAGAGCCACTGGAATCAGAGGCAACATCGAGAATCTGAGGATGCAGCCGGCAATCGGCTCCAAGATAGATGAACGTCGATTCAAAGGAAGATCAAGGGCTTGTCTCCGAATCTTGTTCGCGCTCTCATGCATCTATGCTCGTCGTCGGATCCGCCTCACGGCGGCACCTGATTGTAGATTCCGATCCTCATTCTCATTCGCTCAAGAAGTATTCCGCGGCAGTTGAAACTTTTACTCACTCCACGCTGCGCACACTCTTTTCTCAGGTCTTCAAGCTGACAGCGGTACACGTCGAGCATTTTCTCGATCTTCACTCTGACCTCTCCTTCAAGTTCGCCGAGCACCTCCTGAAATAATGTGCATGTATGCACATACGCCACCTCTACCGCTCCTGTGTCTTGTCGCCTTTCGAACTGCTCTATGGCGGCCCATGCGGACGACACCGCACTGGACAGTAACACCCTCCTCTCCTGTTCGGCTGACCCCTGCCGTCTTCGATGTCTCACTCGACCATGACCATCTTCGACCACGGACAGCTTAGCAGATCGAGTCTCCACGAGGTTAGTGTGTTCTGCCGCAAGCATCCTGTCCAACATATCTATTCCACTAGCAACTCTTTGACGGTCAAGAGCCTGTTTTCTCTTGTGCATTGCGTGGTAACACGCGAGCATTGTTATCGCAACAAGCGCCACAGCGCCTGTAACGAATGTGATGAGCTCGGCCGCGTACGGGAGGTTTAGCAACCATTGCTGAAAGGACCGTACTGTTACAGGACCCCGTTTGACCTTTGGCGGAGGAGTGACACCAGCCCGTATCGTGTTGTTGCAGTACTCGGAGACTGGCCCCAGATTATAGAGTGCAGCGCAAGATTGAAATGCGCTATATCGCAGTCCGAGTATGCTGCTATAGATAGCCCATACGATGCTGATGATACCAATGATAACGCTCACCAGGGCGATAACATTGCCACCCCAGGTATGCAGCAGAAAGTTCTTGAAGTCGAGTATCACATTGTCCGGATGGGTACTTGATTTGCTGGGCGGGCTGTTGTAGGGCGAATTTGGCATTGTGAAGCGCGATGGTGTCGGGGCGGGTGGCGAAAGGGCTGTACTCTGGCCAATTGCAGACTGATTTGTTGGCCCGTTGGGTGAAGACTGGTTGGTCGCAGGGGTCTGGGGTGTAGTTTGAATCGGTGGGCCTGACCCCGAAGATGAGAGTGGCGCAGGAGAAGCGCTGGGCGACTGCGTTGGTATCGCCGCCGCCATGGAAAATTTGTTGCCTTCTCAGCTGGACGTCCTAAATACGGAGGAATTCGTGAGGTCAAGTGCAAAGCGAAGAAAATTACCTGGCACACCTAGCATAGCTAGCACAGCCCCGAAGAGGGAGCTGGGAGGGGCCACTATACATATGCCGGCATGCATAGCCTCCGCGATAGCAATAAGGCAGATTCCGTAGCAAGGAAGCTCATCTCGTGGCCATGCAGTAGACCTCATCATTGCTAGAATGTCCGTTGAAGAGTGATGAGAAGCTCGCCTGTTATTCCTGGAGGCGCTACGCGTGTGCTTGTGCTTGCAAGTCTTCAGCGTCGCTCCATTCGTCGAGCGATCTTTTCCCGATGCTGCATTTTCGTTATATTCGGCGAGTGAGGTGGCTCTGCACGAGATATCGGTCGGGTGACTTGTGGAAGGGGCGCAGGCGAAACGATTTCGCGCTCGCTTGAGCCGATGGGCGATGGTAGCCAAGTCTTCATAGATTAGATAAGATTGATCTACGTTTTGACTGCCCTACGTGCTTTGGAGCTCGCGCCAGCTGTATAAGAATCTCGGGCTGCAACTATTTGCCCTCTCAATGCACACCAGACGAAGATGAGGAGTGTAGCAGCGCTGATCTGCGTAGAGCTTGCAGCAACGGTTTATGCTGCCAATGGAGAGGGTGGTAGACCAAGAGGTGTAGGGCCAGATTGTAT
>JAKLLW010000632.1:0-27623 GCA_022814695.1 Neocatenulostroma microsporum
GCAGCAGCAACAGCTACTCCTTTGGCGGGGTGTCGTGGCAGTTTATTCAATGGAGTCACGCAGCAGCCCCGTCATAGTAATGCCTTGGCAGACTTGGCGATGCTGCACAGCCTCTGTGACCAACCTAGCTCGTCCAGGAGGAGACGTAGAGCCATTTTCTATCACGTACAGACCTGATAGTGTGGATCAAGAAGCCAAAAAGCTCTCAAGCTCTAGCCTCTAGATGCGCTGCAATTCCCCGCATACGGGCCGTGCGTAGTGAGCAGAGCTAACACCACTCCCTTGCCCTCCACCCTCGGTCGCACCATCTCAGCCGCCTGTTGATAGGTGGCATGAGATGCTGACGAGCATGTCTCTACTCCCAAGATCTGCCTCGCATGGCTGTACAGAACAGCCGCCCAGCTTACCGCCATGCGTCTACACAGCAACAGCTCTCTTCATGACGTCGAAAGCATGCAGTCTTCTGCACTGAACCCTGAAACATCCGCTCTGGGGAAAACAATCCACAACGTGCCTGCTGTTGGTGGTCTCTACCGTCCCCTTGGCCTGCCATGTCATATATATCATATGCATGTCTGACAAGAAGCGGTAAAGCACGCGCATCGACAGTAAGACCTTGTCGTCTCGGAACCGGACGATTGCAGTAACGGAGCGGTATTGCTCGGACGGAAGGGCAACGGTGAGGTGCTTGAAGTCTTGGCAAGCATGTGAACGCGCTCCCGTCGCTATTGCTCAGCTTGCTGCATTCTGCAGCCAAGATGAGAAGGCACAGTAGTGATACCGACAGTATGGTAGTAGTCAGCAGAAGAAAGCATTGCGGGAATTATATCTCCGTAGATAGCATGTCCTCACGTGTTGCTGGTTTTCCCCTCCGTGTCTCGTCGCCGGCAAGTCTTGTCGAGGGGTGGTCGAAGCGCCCCGGCCAATTCAATGGGGCGGCGGAGCGAAGCGAGTTCGCCGAGATGCAAGACAGGGCGGGAAGCTCTTCCACCACGACCAAGCACGACATCACCAACACTGCTCCTGCTTTCTACCGCGGCACGGTAGCTACGACCACGTGCGCACTCGCCTGTCGACTCTGCTCGAATCTCATTCCTGGAGATCGCAAACACCTGCATCGCTTACCCCGTTACACCCAATAGCAGCCCGAGTTTGTTTAGGGCCTGTCGAGCTACTGAAACATTGACGTGCGACACATCCCGGAACGAACATCTGCACACTGCAACTGCATCTACACTGCATGTCTCTGCAAACCTCAAAGCGCATCACCTACCCGGACATAGAGACTGTCTAGGCGGCACTCACACTTGACGGGCCGGGCGATAGCGAGAGCGACAGCACCAGGACCTGCAGTAGCAGCGAGCCAGGCCGCTGGCCTGCTCGTGAGGCGCATAGGAAGAGGAGCAAGATGGCCGACATGTGCAGGCGGTTGTTCTCGAGCTGCTGCGGTAGTACGCATACCCATACCCTATCCATACCATACCTTCCTACCACCCACTTGGCATGCGTGCTAACATACCGCTCCTACCACAGGCCGCTCGAAAGTAGACTACGACAACGTCCTCGCCGACTCTGAGCGCGAAGCCGTCGCCGACCTCCTCAACTACCTCGAGAATGTAATATACACTCACCGCACTTCTAGTTGCCTTGACATTACCGAGACTTTCAGGAATGGGGACTGGGTGTACACTACATTGGCTGACACGGTAGATGGACAGAGAGCCGAGACCGACTTCTTTTCCGGCGAACCGCTTGCGGCGTTGAGCACGCTGGTGTACAGCCAGAACATCGACCTGCAAAGAAGCGCCAGCTTGACCTTTGCTGAGATCACCGAAAGAGGTAGGCACAGACAGTGGAGGTATGCGGTGGAGGGTTATGCTGATATGGGCGCTTGCAGATGTACGACCCGTGGACCGCGCGACACTGGAGCCGATACTCTTCCTACTCGAGAGTCCGGATATCGAGGTCCAGCGAGCTGCCTCGGCAGCGTTGGGCAATTTGGCCGTAGATGGTATGCCTCTTGCCTGCCTCTGCACATGGCTGAAACCATACTGACTACTGGCAGGCTCGAACAAAGTATTGATCGTCTCGCTCGGCGGCCTCACACCCCTCATCCGGCAGATGAACAGCCCAAATGTCGAAGTCCAGTGCAACGCGGTTGGCTGCATCACCAACCTCGCAACCCACGAAGACAACAAAGCCCGGATTGCGCGCTCAGGCGCCTTAGCACCACTGACCAGATTAGCCAAGAGCAAGGACATGCGCGTGCAGAGGAATGCTACTGGCGCACTGCTGAACATGACACACAGCGACGACAACAGACAACAACTTGTCTCGGCAGGAGCGATACCGGTGTTGGTAAGTTTGCTGAGCAGCCAGGATACGGATGTACAGTACTACTGCACCACGGCACTCAGCAACATCGCGGTAGACAGTGCGAACCGTAAGAGGCTGGCGCAGAGTGAGACGAAGTTGGTGCAAAGCCTGGTACATTTGATGAAGGGCCAGGCGCCGAAGGTGCAATGTCAGGCAGCGCTGGCACTGCGAAACTTGGCCAGTGACGAGAAATACCAGCTGGAGATTGTCAGAGCAGGAGGCCTGCCGCCTTTACTCGGACTACTGCAGAGCAGCTACCTACCACTCATACTCTCGGCGGTGGCCTGCATACGGAACATCAGCATCCACCCCATGAACGAGTCACCGATCATCGATGCTGGCTTTCTGCGACCACTAGTCGACCTGCTCGGCAGCACCGACAACGAGGAGATACAGTGCCACGCCATATCGACCCTTCGGAACTTGGCCGCATCTTCGGACCGGAACAAGCAGCTTGTGCTGGAAGCAGGGGCGGTACAGAAGTGCAAGGAGCTAGTGTTGGACGTTCCGCTTAGTGTGCAGAGCGAGATGACGGCAGCTATTGCAGTGTTGGCATTGAGCGACGACTTGAAACCGGAACTTCTGGCGTTGGGTGTGTTTGAGGTACTGATCCCGTTGACGGAGAGCGAGAGCATCGAGGTGCAGGGTAACAGTGCAGCGGCTTTGGGCAACCTTAGCAGCAAAGGTGAGCTTGACTTGCCAGACAACGAATCGCGACATCTGCTGACGAGGTGTACAGTCGGCGACTACAGCCTCTTCCTCTCCTCCTGGAACCAACCCTCCGGCGGCATCCACGGCTATCTAGCCCGCTTCCTGAACTCCGGTGACCCGACCTTCCAGCACATTGCTATCTGGACCCTCCTCCAACTGCTCGAGTCCGGCGACCAGAAGCTCATCGATACGATCAACAAGTCTGCGGAGGTGATGGACGAGGTGAAGAAGATCAGCGAGAAGAACGTCGATACTGAGACAGAAGGCGACGGAGCGGAAAGTGAAGACGGCGAGGCTGAGGTCGTAGCGCTGGCGAGAAGATGTCTGGAGATCAGCTCAGGTGGTGGCCAAGATGGGTCGGTCAAGAGTGGGAGTTACACTCCAAGTGACAAGACTTAGTGGGCCTTGCAGGCTTTCGAGATTAAAGCGACGGCATAGACCCCGAGCACAAATACACGAGAAGATTCGACTATCGGCAGGCAGGAAGAAATAGCAAAGAATAGCGACTTTGGGAGGCAAGAAGTGGCAGGAGAGACGATTGATCCGAGAGCATTTTACCGGCGCGAGACGAAGGATTGAGTAAGCAAGCGAGCAGGCATAGGTGTTGCAATGGCGTATGATACCAAACAGCCTGAAAAGGGCTGAGCAGTGATGTGGGTTCTTACACAGTGTACTCTTTTTGCATTAATGAGGCGATCAGCGAGGGTGAATGATACCTTTCTTCTGTATTAGCAGGCTTGAATGAGTTTGAGATACCGTACAATTGCGCTGAGAGCGCTTTTGAATGCAGGTTGTCCTTAACGGACTCCCGAATCCAAACGTATTCCAAACATGAACCATGGGATTGAGCAAACCGTTGAGCCACTCGACACGTGCAACAGACTGTCCTAAAGCCTCTGCGCGTTTCCTCAAAAATCGCGCTCATAGCTCCCTGTCTCATTCATCCATTGGCGACGTGTCAACCTCAACAGAACTTCGAGAATGCAGCACTGAATCAATCGTCATGGCCTCGCAAAGGCCTTGCTTTTTCTTCCAGCTGCCTCGTGAGCTTCGCGACCTTGTCTACGAACAGACCCTGATTACCGCGGAGATCTCGCCTTGCCACAAATCCAACCCTACCGATCTCAGGGAAAGGTGGCACCCAACAATCTATCTAGACGGCACCGCGACGTCAAGTCTTCTCCGGGTATGCAAGGAGACACGGGACGAGTATCTCGAACGCTCTCGTCCGAAGTCGCTTCGGCTCTACCTACCAAGGAGCGACGTGTTCAACGCAGGTGGCCTGACACTCAAGAGGAACTTTCCACGCAGTCTGCTCAACCAAGTCAGGCACTGTCAGATCATTATCGGCTGGCCTGAGCTTGAAAGAGGATTCCTGAACGAGTTTGGCGGATGGTTGCGGAGTGCTATACGAGCAGGCACGCCGCAAGCCCTTGCACAGATGCACGCACTTCCTTCGGCGCCGACGCAATCGTTGAGACAAGACGCGAGCCGTATTCTGGTCGTTCTACAAGATGCGATCCACAAGGATGCTGAGGTGGATGCCGAATTTGTACTCGATCATCTACCTGTACCAGGACTCGGCTGGGAACCTCCAATCTTGTATGTCGCCGACCAGCTCCGAGTGCTCCATGCGCCGACCCTTGAGGCAATGACTGAGGACGCGAGGAGATCATGGCCTGCATCAGGAAAGCTCCGGGTACATTTCAGATGCTGGACAGCTTTGTATTCCACGAGATTGTGCAGGCCGCGGATCGATGCAGCAGGCAACAAGGAGGAGCCACTTCTTGACTCTATTGGAAAGCCCTACACAATCGCACGAGTACTGTGGGATCTTCATCCTACCGACGATAGGAATGCTTGGCATGGGTTTTGGCCGGAGATCTGCGCGATAGAGGACGAGACGGGGTTCCATTCGGTCTCATCTGGAGATGAGCACCGAGCTAGCCCATACTTCAGTCCGTAGCTTGGCAGGTCTGCGAGCGCGTTCAGGGGACGACGGGACGAGTGCTACATAAGGATTCGTCTGGGCAGTCTGGATGGGTCTCGTGTGTGTACAGGAGACCAGGGGTGTACTGGGATTATGATCGGAGACGAAATGGAGAATGAGACAGCCGCTAGAATGAAACGATACTACTGGTACGCACTTGCACCTCAGAATATCTCAATACAGTACGACTTCTTCTGTCTCTGCTGCAGCAAGATGGTCATTCACAGCTCTCGTGTCAGGCGTGTAGTCCGGCCAGTATAGAGCGAGACCCAATCGCACGTACCCAGAGCCTGCACCGCCGCTCGCTGGCCTCAGTATCATCAAAGGACGCTGCCAATCAGGGTCATAGTAGCCGAAGGCAATGGCTACTACATCCTCCGGTACGTCAAGCAATTCAGGGAGGTAATCGGGCTTGAAATAGCATACAAGCAAATCGCCGAGCTTGAGGACATGCTTGTAGCCTTCCCCACGGTCTTGGCCCTTATGTGTAATGCAGCCACCGTACTCGGTCAAGTTTGGTCGTACCGAAAGGCCATGGACTACGGGACCTGACAGTCTGAGATGCCCCGATACCAATTGGCCGTAGGGGTCCAGTCCTAGCTTTTCAGTGGTGCACTCGATCACGCTCACCGTAAGCTGAATTCCAGTGAAGGGCGCATACTTGATGCTCGCTTCTAGGCTCGCCCAGCTCCAAGTAGGCGCCCGCCAACCTCGTGGCCGCCGGGAGTAGACCTCGTTCTCATCTAGTGGTCGCCACAGGAGCGCCAACGGCATGTTGTGTGTCCACATGCCTGCCAAATACTCGTCTTCCACGCCGAAGCAATCTCTCACAGATGTGGCGAACTGCTGAGCCAAGCCGGACAGTGCAACTAGTCGATCTTCGTCGTAGGTCAGGAGGCGATCCGAGCTTATTGAGACCATGTCGTTCCACTTCTGGTACCCATCGGCCAAGCCTCGTTGCTGGAACAGTCCTGGAAGACGCAAGCTACGGTAATCGCCTATGATATCAGGATCGATTGGAGAACGGTACACACCACATTCGCATTTGCGCCATCCATCACAGAACCACTGAATCTCTTGTGTTGTGAACAGAAGAGCCCTATGGGAGAGTATTGCTTCCTGAAGCGTCCACGCACGCTTCGTAATCGGTTCGTCGCTCCAGGTGCTGCCCGCCCAGAAGGCAAACACGACATGGTCGACGGTGACATCTCGGCGGACGTACACATTGCTGCCATTGTACGCGAGTCGCCTAGCTTTGCTATAGCTCTGTTCCCGGAAGAGGCCATCGGAGGATCCGGCCGAGCCACTGGCGATAAGGGTCAACGCTGCGTTGGAGTAGACATCACACATCTTGGCTGCTTCTCGTGCCCAGTCTTCCTTGTCGTCTTGGACGATGCAGAGTGCGTCCACCCAAAGAAAGCGGAATCCCAACCTTAATGTTGCAGACGCCGAGTCTCGAAGTGTCCGTGGTAGCGTGGCCATGTCAATGCCATTTCTGTGCACATCGAAGTTGGCGATGATCGTCTTGGTGACGTGGTGGGACTCTGGCGTTCCCCAGCAGTACGACAACGCCACATACTGCCCCTGTCGGCCGCCTCCGTCTATCAGTCGTGCCCGAATGTCTCCTGCAACGGAAGAGAGTTCGATTAACCTAGTTGGTAGCGGCCGCTCATCTTCTCCAGGACACAAGTTGTGGTTTTCTCGGCAGTCACGCAGCCAGTCCGCCGCAAGGTCGAAGCAATGCTGTGCACTCGAATGGCTAGCGACTGGAGCGGCTAGCCCGATCGTGGGCGGTATTGCGATGGTGTCGATTTGTTGCTCGTCACGCAGGCGATACAGCTGAAGGCGTAGTGAGTCCACATCGTGGCGGATCTGCAACGGTCTCCCAATGGTGAACCTCAACTCGACATACCGAGACATATCCTTGCTTGACCACATCATCTTGAAGCTTGCAAGGGCATGGTGGAGAAGACCGCATTCTCTGCATTCGCCATTCTCCGCAGACGTGACCAGGTCACCCAGGTTCACCCAATGGCTTGCCCGCGTGCCTTCTGCTATTCCCTTGAGATGCTCCGGATACAGATTGGCGCAGACCGCGCATGCCATGTCTACACTTACAGCCAGCTCGAAGTGGGGAAATGATACCAGCAGCAGTCAGCTAGGTCTTCTTTACGGTTGGGCTGCGCGGAAGAATCGAGGTCGAGATGGCTCATGCAAGCCACTTACAAGCTCCTGCAGCCATACATGCCAGCCAATGAGAGCTACAGTACTAGCGTGGAGCATGAGGCTCTGGATGGACGCTTGGTAGCCTCACTGCTTCTGCGTTATAAGCTCACTGGCAGCCTGTCCGTATCGAGCCTTACATGTACCGATCTCTTGAAAGATGCTCCGAGCACCAGCGATATTTATTCCCTCCGATAGTACATTGTCGCCATAGTAAGGACTGAGATCTTTCGATGGCGGACCCTCGACAGCGGACGAACGTCCAAGGACAACAGTCTGCTATGAGGCAACCAGACTTGATTTGGCGAAAATGAGGAGGGCGTGAAGTGACATTAACCGGCAGATCATCGGATCCCAGGTCGTCACCAATATATCGCATTCGTTTTTCCGGTGACGCCAAGCTACCAGAGGTTCTCGCTCGTCGAGAGTCGTTGCTAATTGACCCATAGATCAATCAAGAAGCAATTCGACAAATGGAGTAACATGGTGGACGAAGTTCCATAGCCATGCCGAAACCTCCAGCCACCAAGAAGTGGCAAAACCCATCGACTGCCAGCGTTGGGTCAATACAACAACAATCACATGCAAGAAGCAACCGGCTCATCGCCACCAATCCCATGGCTCCTGCTCTGCCGGACCGTTTGGTTCCAGGGCATCTCGCCCTTTCCTCCGGCACCAGGAGCCAAATCATTGCTAACGCAACCAATTTCACTGCTCACGCAGCCAAGGTCCTTACCGTTCCGTGCGGCGAAGCCCACCAGGTTCTCAGTTCCGAGATGTCACCAGCCTACGACATCCGGTTCTGTTCACCCACCAGCCAGCCGCTCTCTGCGGTTCTGCGACGGGCGCCCACCCTCAATCGGGCGCCTGTCTCACAAGCCAATAGCCATCCTCAGCTTCCAGGAGCTGGGGAGCAAAGCCAATCCAGCCAATCAAGCCAATTCAGTAAGCCTCCCCATCCCGAACATACAATGAGAATCTCTGGTAGCTTTATTTTTTTTGCGCTTTTTATCGTCTATGATCAAACAACTGGCTTGACCTTTCGCTAGTGGACGAAGCCTTCAGTCTTCAAGCTCCTGCTTTTGGGCCTCTCCACAAGTCACCACGTCCGACTGAGTATTGTGTCGTCCCCTCGACCCCTTCAGGACTCTTCTCGCGACGACTCTTCTCGCCGAGAGATAGATAGATAGCGTGGGCTATCTTGGACTCATCGCCGAAGGACGTGAGCGCGGGTTGTCTGTCGTATAGCTATGTCATGGGCTCGCACTACGCTCGTGTGCTTATGATTCTGAGCGGCAACGTTCATCATCGTCCACCCTCGTCCACAAGCCCGTGACGGGATTTGCATGCCATGCCGCGGAAGCGCGCAATACATAGGCGTTACCAATGGTGTATTCGCAGACGTGGTAGGAGGCTTTGAGATTCCTAACATTGGGAATGAAGAGTCTGGCGGAACATCAATAGAACCCCATGCCAAACCTCTATATTCATACATACTATGGGTATCATGCGCGCATCTACTATGTGCTGCTCTATCTGTCTCTCTGTGACCAAGACGTTGCCTCCCTCCCGTAAACTTTACGCTCTGCGCTCGCTGCATGTGCTCCAATCCTGCAAAACTCAAGGGTCGTTGCTCATTGCTCATCAGCATCGCCCAGCGGGCTGTTGAGCGTATAGTCCAAAATATCGCTCAACGACAGCAAGCCCACGAGCTGATTCCTGTCATCAATAATGACAAGTCTATGCACGCGCGACTTGCGGATCGTGTCGAAGATGGTGTCGAGGCGGTCGTTGAGGGTGCAGGTGTAGATGCCTGGGAAGTCCTGCAGCACCAGTACATCAGCAATCATGTCCCGGATACATGGTGGGATATGGGGAGGATGGAACGTACAGTAGACCTCATAGCCAACGCCTTACCCACGCTCAAGTTCAGGTTATCGTAGTCGCCACTCTTAATGAGCGCAATGACGTCCACCGCCTCGAAGACGTTCAGCACCGTGCCCTCGTTGTCTAGGATCGGCACACTTGAGATGCTCCTCTTGACTAGCATGTGTATGACATCCATGACCGGTGTATCCATATTGGCTGTTGACAGTTCCTTGTATGTGCCCACGTTCAAGTCCCGCAGCGGCTTCCTGAGAGACTGCGTTGCCGAGACGTTCACCGAGACGAACTTCAGGATGCGGTATTGTGTCACCACACTCACCACCATCTCTCGTCTTGTCTCGTCGTCCACGTCTACCAGCGGTATTCGCCTCGCGCGCGACTCGAGCATGCGCCGGCATGCCTCGTATAGCGGTTTATCTGGATGTATGGAAACGGTCTCGAGTGGTGTGACGCCGATCGCTCGCTCGATATCTCGAAGGCTGTTAAGCTTGAATTGATCGACCTGCGCCAAGGCGTCCGGGTTCTGCCAGTAGTATTGCACTACATTGATGTAGTCGGAGGTGGTGAGGAGACCGGCGAAGGTGGAGGTCTTGGAGTCCCATAGCGGCGCAGAGACAATACCTGTCACATGTCAGCCCAACATCTCAAGCTCGTGCACAGCATTATATCATACCTTGCTGCGTGAGTATGTTCAAGCTCTTCTTGACCAGCAACGAAGTATCGAAGACGATAAGCCTGTAACTGAGGGGGAGGACATCGTAGCTCGTGCGCACTTTGAGGAAGGCCCGGATGGCGCGCTGTAGTACACACAAGATCCGTCAGCCACACTTTCTTTCTTCTGTATACCAACGTCCTTCTTGAACGGGCCTAGTGGTAGTGGGAGTAGTGGGAGGGATTGCGCAAGAGGAAGAACTCACCAGCCCCTCAATTTGCTCCCTGTCCAACGGAGAGCTCATCGGCCTCCTACTCTCCCTCGTCACCGGCCTCGAAGCAGGCGCAGACACACTACCACCCGGAGCACCAACACCAGTAGCAGCGCTGTGCACAGGACCGCGTGACAGAGGCCGCAAGTAAGAGGACGGCGCTACAAATTGCGGCGCACCTGTGGGAGTCGCTTCCGGAGCGGCAGTCAATGTGAGAGGAGCGGCAACGAGATCCTTTGGCTGCTGCTCCCTCACCTCGTGACTTGTAGTAGTAGTCGGTGAACGAGGAGAGGTCGCCTGATGAGAGTGCGGCGCATGTGCATCATCCTGACCACTGGCGCGCCTTGGTATGTTATAGTCAAGGTCCTTCCCGGGCGCCTCTTCCGCAATCGTTGCATGCGCAGCCTGGTTCACCTCCGCTTGCGCTGTTTCACCCTGCTCATTCCCGTCATCTGCCATTGCAGTCCGCTTCAATCTCCCTCCGGAGATGCATTGATGGATCCTCAAGACCTTTGGAAAGCAGCCGACTGGTCGATGTGGTCGTGAACGGTCCGAATGCCAGGTGCGAGGAATTTGGTTGAGATGCGATCGGATTTTCTTGTGGAAGGTACAGCACAGGAAGGTTCCCACTTGTCGTTTCGAGCGACTTGCAGGCACGCAGATTAACCTTGTCGATCGTCGATCTCCATGCGGGGCAATGATTGTGGGGCAAAGCACGTGGGCAGCGTCATAAATGGGCACGCCAAGAACATGTTCATGTGAATGTAAGTAGCAAAGAGAAGAGAAGCATGCATGAGACGTTCGACGGAGATCATGAGCTGACACGCACTGCTTTTCATCCATTCCCATTTCCTCTGCTATAAACCCAGCTACTGAGCTGCCATGCCATCATGCTTCCTGAAAGCCACTGAGCCGTTCGCAATTTCCGCACCTGATCTCGCTCGCAGCACAAGCACCTCATTCGGTGCGCCATGGAACGCCAGATAGACTGCCCCATGCCGTAGACTATGCCTCATCCACCATCAACCCTTCCATCCCAAATTCATGCCTTGCCACATTGACTCATATCATGCGACTCATGCCATAATGTCATCCTCCATAACCACATTACTAGCTGCCGCCAACCTGAGATTGATCAGGCTGCGGCTTCACATCCTTCCTAGCCTTCTGCAACGCCTCAGCGTTCAACTCCGGACCGGGCTCAGCATCGTGTTCTTCTTCCTGCTCGATGAGGTCGCTAGGGATGCGATCTAGCTTTTCGCCGGAAACTTCAAGAGCCTTCTTGCTCTCATTGACGATCGCCGTGGCCTCGCTGATACCGCCTTGCTTGGTAGGTGGATCGCCTTCAACACCAATTGGCTCTGCTTGGCGATCTACAGTCTGCTGCACGGCTTTGCTGTCGAAGCGAACAACCATGCAGGAGAGGTTGTCGGTTGAGAAACGCGCCAAGGCGTGGTCGACGAGGGCTCGAGAGGCGGCTTGCGGATCTTGAACGTTGCGGACAAGGTCTACTGCTTCTTGGTCGGAGCAGACGTCCCAGAGCTGCAGGTTTGTCAGCATGTAAAACATAATGTTTTGGGACTGTACTTACACCGTCGCAAGCCAAGATCAAAAACTCATCGATATCCGGCTGTATCACAGTCTCCGTGGTGTAAGGATGGCCAGTCACAAGATCCTTCATATAAGCGTCTCCCAGAGCGCGCGTCACAGCCAACACGCCGTTGACGCGGTTGTTCAGGATGAGTCCGCCAGCACCAGCGATCCGCTTGCCTTCGTTCTCATCGCTGCCCTTGTGGTCGTATGAGAGGCGCAGTGCCTTGCCATTGCGACAGAGCACAATGCGCGCGTCACCGACATTGGCCGTATATAGCACACGCTGGCGAGAAGCTGCTTGGCGAAGTTTGCCCTCAGTGGACGCCGCATCCGGCTCATTCGAGCCAGACTTGTCCTTATCTGCATCAACAGCCGCAGCAGCAGCAGGCGCGATAGCAGTAGATCCAGTTGCAGATTGCGAATTCGGTATCCGGTCTTCCCAGCGCAAAACAGCAATCACAGCCGTGCAGCCACTGTTCTTAAGCGGCAGCTTCTCCAACTGCTGATCCACGGAAGTGAAAGTCATGTCCAGTAGCTCCGGTATAGGCGTGTTTGGGTGCTTGCGAATGACGTCTTCCAGCAGAATGTGTACCTTCTTACCGCACCAGTCCGCCGCAAAAGTGCCGGCATGTCCGTCAAAGATGGCAAAGTAGCCGTTGTCGGTCTCCACCACACCCTGGCTGTTCGTCTCTGACAATGACAACGCAGAGCTGGTTTCGAGTGAGCTGCGATTCTTGCTGGATGCTTCCGAGCCGAGCGCAGGCGCTGGCGTGCTGAGGAAGTTGTAGAGGTAGGCGTGCGTGTCTTCCATTGTGCGGCGGCACTTCTTGTTCTTATCCTCGGTAACGCCGACGCGAAATGTAGAGCGCGGGCCTGGCACAGACTCGCCAGCAGAGTTGTTGAAGGAGCCTTGCGGCACACCCAACGCTGGATCTGTCTTCCCAAGCTTCTGCATGGGCGTAAGCGGTGCTCCTCCCGATGCCTTGTGCTCGGGCGAGCCGCCAAGGTTATGCAGAGATTGCTTCGCGCTGCTGAAGAGATCGCGAGCTCTACCCACACCGCTACTTCTTCGTTTCTTCTCCGTAGTAGGCGTCTCTTCCGATTTCCGGCTCGGACTTCGCATGTCACTTGGCTTCTCTTCCTTGCCCTCATCTACCGACGCCATCTGGGCGGGCGGCGCGGTGTTGACAGGGCTGTTAGCCTTCTCATCACTCGGGCCATCCACCGCTACCGCATTACTGTTGTTCGCATCCTTGCCATTGCCGCTGGAGCTGCCAAACATTCTGCCCAGCAAGCCCGACTGACCGGAGAGACTGCGTCTCTTGTTCCCGGCCAGGTTCTGGCTTGACTTGGTTTCCACGCCGCTCATGAAGCTGAGGCCACAAAGGTATCTTCGTCTCGCGCCCAGGGTGTTCGATTGTGGTAGCTGGTGCGCGATTGTGTCGGCACTGGCTGTTCGGAAAGGTGCAGATTCGACGGATGGGGAAGGAAGGCGTGGGTTAAGCCGAGCGGGACTGCAGGAGCGACAATGATGTCAGCGCGTCTTCCTGAAGATGCTCGAATCGCAATGCTGAGACAATGCTGAAAGGATATGCAGGCTGCCGCGGTGTATGGCAAAGAGGCCGCTTACGGAAACAATCAATAGGTGGTGTGTATGTGCACAAAGACCGCAAATACGTAAGCCGCCCAAACAGCACAGCTTTCCTCCAATATGCGACTTACAGTAACAACGTCCTTGTCAACTTCAAATACAGCTGCCGGTGGTCCGTGTCGTTGTTTGTATTCGCAATGTATATGCCTCGAGGTTGGTGGTAACGTGAAGTGTCCCGCTTGTGACGTTCGTTGCTTCCTCAGTCCCGCCTATCCGGAATCGAATGAACTTTAACTTCCGATCTTGTGCAGCCTTGTGCACGTGGACCTATATCAAATAAGGCACTGACAACAATGAAGCACAAAGCAGAGATCCTCGAGGTTGTTGGATGCGCTCGAGATACAAATGCTGGAGCGCGGGTAGATGCAGGTGTGGAGGAGGGGTTCTTCTGCAATCCTCCAATCGCGGCTGGAGGCTTGGCGGGTGCCGAGGCGCTTAATAATGCGGACGACGTGCCTTCCTTTCACGCGACTACGAAGGTTAAGCACGAAGACGTAAGGTACAGTCACTTCGCCAAGTAGACTACATGTATCTATTCATGGTGGTCATGCTCAGCACCTGAAGTTGAAGGTCAGGCCAGATCACCAGCAACTTGGTCGCCCAGGTTGGCCTGCCCCACCATGTCAAAGCAGCCGAAACGTCTCGGTACATCTGGTGCCTTCCTTTTTCGGCAAGTCGCTATCCACAGAGCGACGCGCAATTTCTGTCTATCACGCCAAACAGAGACCCAAAAACTTCGCTAACGCTCATCATACACATGCTGCTCCACCCACCATACCTCCCTACTCCTCAACCCTCCTACAGCGCCCTCTGCAGAAGGCTTGTCATGTATGTTCATCTCATACCCAACCCCCACCCCCTTACCCTGATTATCATCATACACCGGCCGCAAGTCTCTGGAGAAGCTTGCATGCATTCCATGCGCACTCTGAACCAACATGTCGCAAGCAGCCTTCGCGGCTCTCTGGCCATCCCTGTAAACGCCTTGGATGTAGGTACACTGGCGCTCTAGACCATTGCGACCGTGGTGCTCGATGTGGTAGAGCACGACGAACATGCTCTGGCTACTCCGATTGTTGGCACGCTTGAGTGGAAGACCGACGAAGGGTACGCGTTCGGAGAGGCTGTTTAGGTCCACTGACTGTACACTCACGTTGACGTTCGCACCCTCCGGCACCGCCACTGGGATCGCGTCCGGCTGAGTTGCTGAGCCGGCCGCTGGTGCAGTGTTATCAGGCACGGCAGGCCGGAGATGAATTGGTGCCCGTCGCTGGCTCGGCGTTGACGTCCTGCTCTGCGTGGCTGACGGTGTTGCTTGGAAGGCGGGCGCCTGCGGATTGAGCATGGTAGAAGGCCCGCCAGAAATTTGCACGGCATACGTCGACGGGTGCATGCGTGGGCTTATAGGGTTCTGTTGGGCTGATGTAGTTGAACACTGCGGTGCACCCCAGGTAGCAAGCAAACCTTGTTGTAGCCGAGCTGTCTGGAGCTGCTGTCGTAAAATTTCCTGGTGCTGAAGATGCTGTCGCACGGCTTGCTGCTGAGGCTGTTGAACCTGCTGTAACTGAAGTTGGTTGGGTTGAAAGTATCGCTGCATGACGTGTTGTTGGACCTGCTGTGGTATGAGGTGATGTGGTCGAGGCTGTTGTTGCATCATCATGTTGCCGGCCAAGCTGCTCTGTGAAGCTGCAGCGCTTTTTCGGAAGACAAGCGGCCGTCTGGATGCACTGAATGGGTCTGCGTCGACTGATGCAAGTGTTGGCTGTGACGGAGTGGCGATACTCTGACCGTGTTGTTGTTGCTGCTGCATGTATGGTACTTGCTGAAAGTTGCCTGGAACGGTGCGTGGCTCAGATGTTAGCCTGGGCTGTGTATTCGGCATGCCGAAGGAGTTTCCGTTCGCTCCTGGGTTACTAGCAGTCGCTGAGGGAAGGTGAGATGCTGTCATAGCGCCTGGTAGCTCTGGGTAGGCAACCACTGCCTGTGCATTCGGCTGCCAGCTTGGCGAGAATGGTCTAGCTTGCTGCACGCTGCTCGGTCCAGAACCAAAGGTAAACATCTCTGTGGAGGCCATCTGAGGCATGTCTGGACTGTCGTGATGCGGGTATAGCTGTCGATAGCCAGGCTGCGGTTCCGGATCAGGATACGACGGGGCGGCAGGTGGTGGCTGAACATGGAGCGGCCGCGATCCAGTGATTTGCATCTCATCTTCGTCCATATTCCCGTCTCACTGACTGCTGCTGGGACAACGTCGTCTGCTTTGCGCTTGATCTTGGGGCAGCAAATGTGGTAGAGAGGGGGATGATCATATACAGTCAACACAATTAAGTAGAACAGCTTACCTGCATCTTCTCGGACCTACCAGTTGGCTACCATGCCCTTTGTGCCAAAGGAAGGGCCTGGGTGTATAGAGCGCGTGAATACGAAAGGAGAAATACCGGGATTCCAGGCCTGCTTCTCTCTCTCGGCCTGCCTCCTGTCTGATTGGAAAGGCGGACAGACGCCTGCTGGGACATGGGGTTCCAGATCCATTTACACGCACGCTTTGCTCCCAGTCACCCGGTAGCGGACGGATGAAGCACTGCCCAGGAGAATGTTGAGCTCATAGACCTAGAACTAAGGCGTCGCGAATGACTGCTCGCTCTTCTGGCGATGCACTCTTCTAGGGGCTAGGAAACGTTGGAGGCCGGTCGAGCAGATTGTGATCAGATCTAGGATGGTAGAGCTCCCCGGAAGCCGGCAATGATTTGACTAGGCGCTATGGGACGAGATACAGTGCTTTACGACGAGATGGCCGATCGCGCTAAACGGTGCCAAGCAGGCTAGTTGCAAGCTAGCTAAAAGGAGCGTAGTATGTACAAAATGAGTAAATATTAGTAAGCAATCGGATAACCCTTGCTCTAGTAGTACGCTTGTACCCGATTAGATATAGACTCGAACATTATCTATACGTATTGTATCGGAACCCGGTCCGTCTCCTTCTAAATCGCGCGCTCTAGCGTAGCTACGTTATACAGCCTCGGATAGCGGCGCGTAATAGCCCGCTTTACTAAGCTAATAAAGTTCTTAATAAGGTAAAGATCTAGAGAGTATAGAGCCTATTCGATACGGTCTAGGCCGTAAAAGATAAAGGCTACGCGCGTAGTTATCGTATTATAATAGGGGGCGTTGTCTATCGTAACTACGATTAGTATATTATCGGCTATAGCTTCCTCGGTACGAGCGTAGTATATAGCTAGATATAGAAGGACCCTATTAATAAAGTTTACTACCGTAAAATTGCCGAAAATTGCGCGGTTCTAGAAGATTACTATTAGTCGGATAAAATAGGAAAGAACGAAAACTACGTACGTTTTCGGCTGTTTATAGGGCCTAGATTCGATTGTATCTAGATAGTTAATATTATCTAGATTACCCTATAGTCGTATAACTAATAGCCGGCCTATTAGAGCCTTAAAAGTAGCCTCGTCTAATAAGATCGTATGTTTCTAGTAAGGGTTAAATTCCTATTAGAGCTTTAGCTCGTACTATATAACGCGGTTACTATAGATATAGAGACTAGTCTTTAGGGTATAATACGGGACGAAGCGGCCTAGACCGGCCTAATATATAGCCGCGTCGATAACGCGCCTCGACTACAAGATCCCGAGCTCCCGAGTAACTATATACTAAGGTTAGCGGCGGCGCGTAGTAGTACTCTATACTTCTATAATTAGCGCGTTCCGAGAGGGCAAATTAAGCTACACTACTAGCTACTACGGAGTTATTCGATTACGGAGCCTTAGTAGCGTAATTGGCTGCTTAATAATACGGTATATAGTACGATCTAGAATCGATAGGATCTAGCTAATACCTAAGGTAGTATAGTCGCTAGTAGAGTAGAGGGCCCGAATTACGGCTCGTTCTCGCGTATTAGCGTAGCGGCGCGGCGTACGGGGCGTAGCTTAAAGGAGGGGTATTGTACTAGATTAGTAGAGCGACTAGACTTAAAAGGGGTTAGCGTAGTAATAGTTATATAGGGTAATAGGGGAAAGAGTAGTTAACTACTATAAGGTACCGCTATAAGAGGTAGCTAGGGCTACCGTATATATAGACTAGCTTATAGGGTCTTAGCCTAAGGTAGCGACGTTATATATAGATAATAATATAGTCGACGCGTAAACCAATTTATTATAGGGGGCTTAGCTAGGCCGAATTAGGAAGTCATACATAAATTAGAAAGCACTTGAGGCTACGCTAGTATATGACTTACTAGCGCGATCGGCTACCTCGACGAAAAGCACTGTATGGGATGTTAGCGTTTAGTGCCAGAGTGATGGACCGTCCGAGGGGTCCTTCGGCGTAGATGGAGCTCCGTGTATGTGCGGAACATTGTTTCTCCGGGCCGCTCGCACTGTACCTCGCCTCGGGATCTCACATGCAAATGTCGGCTCTGCTCCTCCCATCGATACAGTTCCGCATATATGCTTCGCTGCTGGCCATTAGTCCGTAAATTAAGCACAATGACTCGTAAGCCGCCAAAGGACTCTCTCATCGCCATCATCGGCGCGACAGGCACGGGCAAGTCTCAAGTATCACTTCCAGCCTCACAAGCTCTCGTGTCCATGCTAACCACCGCAGGCAGCTAGCAGTCGAGCTCGCCAAACGCCACAATGGCGAGATCATCAATGGCGATGCCATGCAGTTGTACGCCGGGTTGCCGATCATCACGAACAAGATCACACCTGAAGAGCAGCAAGGCGTTCCCCACCATCTGCTGGGGTGTATAGGATTGCAGGAACAGACGTGGGTGGTGGGAATGTTCGTTAAGAGAGCCTTGAAAGTAATCGAAGCGATCAGATCAAGAGGGAGGCTTCCGATCCTGGTGGGCGGGACGCACTACTACACCCAGAGCTTGCTATTCCACGACCGGCTCGCAGATGCAGATGATGGCAACCAGAAGGGCAATGAACAAGCGACCGATGATGAGAGAAAGCACTGGCCGCTCCTGGAGCAACCGACGGAAGTTCTGCTCGAGGAGCTGAAGAAGGTCGATCCGGTCATGGCAGACCGATGGCATCCCAAGGACAGGCGGAAGATACAGCGCAGCCTCGAGATCTACCTGAAGACCGGGCGGAAGGCTTCTGACCTCTATGCCGAGCAAAGACTTCAGAAGACTAGTGAATTGCACGCCAATGGCAGCGAGGATCGAACAGATGTGCCAGCAATGCGCTTCCCAACCTTACTCTTCTGGGTGCACGCTGAAGCTGAAGCTTTGCGCGAGCGCTTAGACAGCAGAGTGGATACGATGATCCAAGCTGGACTCTTGGACGAAGTACAAACGCTGAATGCGCATGCCAATGCTGAGGCCGAAGCTGGAGATGTGGTAGACGAGACGAGAGGCATCTGGGTCAGCATCGGCTACAAAGAGTTCAAAGACTATGATCGAGCGCTGCAAAGCGGCAATGCGGACGCAGTACAGCTTGCGAAGGTAAAGGCTGAGGCGCTAGAGCGCACGAAGGCGGCTACCAGGCAGTACGCCAAGCGACAGCTCCGTTGGATCCGCATCAAGCTGCTCAACTCACTTTCGGAAGCGAACGCTATGGATCGACTCTACGTATTGGACGGCTCGAACGTCTCTGCTTTCGACGGCACAGTTGTCGAGCCCGCTCTGAGCCTGACCAAGAACTTCCTTCAAGCAGCTCCAATGCCATATCCGGCAGACATCACGCCTCTTGCGGCCGAGCTGTTGAAACCGAAGCGAGAGTATGACGTCTCAGCTGCCCCGGAGAAGTGGGCCAAACAGCACTGCGAAGTGTGCAATGTGACTTGCGTCATTGAGGAGCAATGGGAGCAGCATGTGCGCAGCAAAGCGCATAAGAAGCTCGGTAGCAAGCGAAGACAGCAAGAAGCCAAAGCGGACAGCAATATGCCACTCGCAGACGCAAAGGCTTCCGATCAAGGCTGAGCATGAACTTCCGTCTATGATCTAGGACTCTACTGGGCTCTATACATACACTGACCATGGCTTAATTCGACAACGAGAATCCGCGCTCACGGTCGTTAACCGACACCTCCCTGGTCACCATAATGTCATGCGTCGTCAACTCGCGCGTACTCTCCGTTTCGATGCTTTTCGGCCTTTTACCCGCATGTCTAGAGCGTCTACTAGAGTCAAGATTCGACAGCTCCCAGAATGTCCTCCCATCGCCCTTTTCCACAGTCGCCCGCGCTCGATCGGTATTCGCGCCGAATATCCCTGACGCCCCGGACCTGCTGCTCGCGTCTTGGTGCGCAGCTGTTACGGTGAGAGCCGTCATGCCTGGGCGAAGATCGGCGAGGATTTGTTGCATGCCTGGGATGCAGGCTGTGAGGAGGGAGATGTTCATAGTGATCTGGGACCAGATTGTGGGAAGGATGTATGACCAAGTTGGGTCGGTGAAGTCTTTGAGGTGGTGGGAGACCTTTGTTCCGCCGATGAGTGTTGCGATTACGGCTAGGCGGGCGGCGAAACAGCTTGTGACGAGGATGCGGATCCTCCAGGAGGTCTGCACTTTGGGCATGAAGAATGCTGGGAGTAGGATGAGAGCGATCTCGAGAAGAATGTTGACGGTGTCGATGCCGGCGTGCAGTGATTGCAAGTTGACGCAGCGACCGGCTGCGAGATGCCACGGGTCTGGCAGGCTGCATTGGAATGCCAGCGCTAGCACTGATGCCACGCCCCATACGGCAATGGCGCCGACCAAGACTATGGCTGCTATGGCGAAGGCTCGAAAAGGCTGCAATGCTTGGAAGAGCAGATTGAGCGATAGTTTGGAGCAGAGCTGCGAGCTTATGCTGAGAATGTTGGCGGCGTAGTAGAGCTGCCCTCATCAGTGTCTCATTAGCGACACAAACTCCTTCTCGCTCACGCGTTCTCGGCTACTGACCTGTTCGAACCGACTACGATCGGCCCCCTGGCGCTTGCCAAGCCCAGCATCGACTGCGAGCTGAAGACAGATGCTTTGGACGAGTGTAAACAACAGTGCCAGTCCGAGGGAGAGGTCGTCCCATTTGAAGCTCAATATCTTCCATCTGATGGTCAGTCGTGTGGCCCAAAAGGCGAGGGCGACGAAGAACGAGGCGTAGATGGTCAGGACGATGTAGCCGCTGTGGTCGTCGCGGGTCTATGGCGATGAGTGGAGTGGTCAGCGGATGACACAGTCTCCGAGTGTTCTACTACTACTGTACCTACTATGGCAAATAGTGGTGGATTTGGAGCTGCGCCCGAAGAGCTCATGATCAATGTTACAAGTCACTTTCGTCGAGGTGTCGTTGACGACAACGCCTTTCCGACGCAAGGGCTTTCGCTGCCATCTTGACGGTTCCGCAGTTGCGTTGCACCTCACAGCTCGTGCCCTGTCTACTCAGCGCACAACATATGCATCCCACGTTTCTGTGTCGTTATCACAAACACGCAAGGTGCAGGGTTCTTGTATGTTGCGCCATGCCGTCTCGGTGGCGTCTTGTTGCCGACGCACACCTCAGGAAGCCGATTTGGCAGACCGACCTTCTCCGAACGACACCTTCAGATCGAGCCCTCGACACCAGCAGTCCTATCCCAAACGCCCAATTAAGGCAAGGCAAAAAGATCGGCCCGCGATCCTAACAGCCTGCCGGCATTGCTTGTTCCCGGGTACGTGGCACCCGTGGGATGCCTGCAGCAATCCCACGTTTTGCCATGCTGTGCCGTACAGTCCAGGAGAGCGTGCTGAGACGCAAGCCGTCCATTACTAGGCGTCCATCCAAACTCCCTCGACCTGTGCGTTCCAGATACGGCGCCGCGATAATATGTAATGAGGCCGCCAGTATCCCACTCCGACGAGCTAAGGTCGTGAGATTGGGGCGCGATGCTTGCTCATCAGCAGCCGGCAACACGAAGCCGAGACGCAGTGCTGTGCCGTCCGCAAGCATTGGAGATCAATGCGAGGTACAGATTGGGTACCGTGCCTGCACGTGTAATCGATGGCTGCAGCCATCAGTTCCAGAGCTCAGGCATCGCCGGAGATATCGACGAGAGCAGTCAAGGTACCACGGCGGTGCTGCTTGCAGCTCGCACTGCAGGTCAAGTGCATATTCGATTTCTTTTGCAATCCCTTGTCAGTCTACTTGCCTTCTGTAGTACTTCATCGTCCTTCCACGTCGGCTGTACCAGGAGGAGAACGCAGCATGGACACTTACGAGATGGCCTCCGACCCTGGACGAGGTGGGTTCAAGTCAACGGAACAAGATGCCAATGCCATGGCCCATATTGGAAAGAAGCAGCAGTTCAGAGTGCGTGGAACAGCTCCGATACCTCGCGCAAATGCTCACGATTGTCCAGAGAATCTTCGGCTTCCTCTCTACGCTCGGCCTTTCCATCACTCTGCTTGCTTCGTGGGAGTCAGTAGCTGAGTACGTCCTGGCACTTCTTCGATCTTAGTGAGCCCTTCCTGACACACGATGGCAAAGATCTATCTCCGCCGGTCTTACGAATGGTGGGCCGGTTTCTCTGGTGTATGGCATGATTTTGTCAATCACTGGGACACTGGCTCTTGCCGCTTCGCTATCGGAGATGGCCTCCATCTGTCCCATTGCTGGAGCTCAGTATCATTGGACATACATGTTCGCTCCTGCGAAGTCCGCTGCTTTTATTACCTGGATGCAAGGTACGCTTTACAAACGTGGGAGGGGATTGGAAGGTCGCTGATGTTGCATAGGCTGGATCACAGTCTTTGCATGGCAAGCGACCGCCACGAGTGTTGTCTACCTCACAGCGATTCAGATACAGGGCGTAAGTGGCGCAAATGCCTTCCTCGCACGTCTAGCACTGACACGTCTCCCCCCGGTATGCAGCTCATGATCCTCAACTACGACTCTTATGTCCCGCAAAGATGGCACGGGACATTGTTGATGTGGGCTGTCCTCGCGGTGCTCTTCGGAACAAACCTATGGGGCATCCGGATACTACCCTTCATCGAGCTGCTTGGCGGCATCTGCCACATTGTCTTCTTCATCATGATGCTGATTGCTCTGGTTGTGTTAGCACCACAACAGCCCGCAAGCTTCGTCTTCACCGAGTTCGTGAACGGCGGAGGCTGGCAAAGCGATGGAGTATCATGGTGCATTGGCCTGCTGACCGTGGTCTACTGCTTCGTCGGTAAGTTGCCTTCGTATGCAAGATTAAGCCGCTGCTGATGGCTACGTAGGCTTCGACGGCGCCATACACATGAGTGAAGAGGTCGTCAACGCTTCGACAACCATCCCGAAAGTGATAATGCTTACCATCCTCATCAATGGTCTGCTCGCCTTTGGTTTCCTGATTGCTTTGCTATTCTGCCTCGGCAACATCAACACTGTCCTCAGCACACCGACCGGCTTTCCGATCATCGCCATCTTCCTACAAGCAACCGGCTCGAAGGCTGCAGCTACCGCAATGGAAGCAGGTCTGATCATTATCGCCTTTGCCTCTGGCTTTGCGCTCCTGGCGTCAGTCTCGAGGCTGACATTCGCCTTCGCTCGTGAGTATATCAATGAACTACATCCTGGGAGTCATCTTGGGCATATGCTTACACCACTGTCAGGCGATGGCGGCATGCCTTTCTCAAAGTTCTTCTCGCATGTTAGTACCCGTGCTGGGCCAAGGCGGTACCAGCGTGTAGCTGACTGACTCCTAGGTCGACCCACACTACCGTATCCCCATCCGAACCATCGCACTCGTCTCGATCGTCATCATGCTGCTATCCCTGATCAACATCGGCAGCTCAATCGCACTAAACGCCATCCTCTCCCTATCTACCCTGGCCCTGTACATCTCGTACCTCATCCCGATCATCTTGCTGATCATGAAACGGGTCAAGAAAGAGCCCATCGACTTCGGACCATTCACACTCGGAAAATTCGGCCTCTGGATCAACCTCTACGCCGTAATCTTCGGCATCTTCATCGTTATCTTCCTGCCTTTCCCGGCTGCGACGCCGGTGAGCGCAAGCTCGATGAACTATGCCGGACCGGTGTTCATCGGTCTGCTGCTGATTGCATTGATCGACTGGTTTGTGAGAGGCCGCAACCACTATGCGGGTCCCACCAAGGAGGTCACCATGGAGATCGAGGGGAAGGAGCCGGGAATGTCGGTCTTCGAGCAACCTAAGAAAGAATAGCTTTGAATGCGAAGCTGGTCAATGTTTGGATTATCTCACACGCAGTGCCTGATGTACAGCGAAAGACTACACAGCCTGAGCGCAAACCTCTGACCCGCCTTTGGTCGTCGTTGCTCACGTCAGTCGTCTGACTCTTACCAACTTCGTCCCGATCATAGAGGCATGGAGCACGTCAAGCTCGCTGCACCGCCGTCCGGTATTTCTGGGATGACGATGCGGCTACTTAGCGCCACCTGCCAGTGCCCTCCTGTACACCTCTTGATCGATCGTGAAGTTATCCTCCGGGTCCGTCGCCAGCCTCCTCGCTTTGTGGATCTTGTTCCTCTCATCAGCAGTCTTCTCGATGACGTTCGCGACCCTCTCGGCAAGCGGCTCTCGCTTCCTCTTGTTGTCTTTGGCTACTTCTCTGACGGTCTCTGGTGGAGCAGGCAACGGTAAGCCTAGCAGCTCGCGCTTGCGAAAGAACTCCCAGCAGAGTTCAAAGACTCCAAGCCTCCATCCCTGAATCAAGAGAACGCGAGTCAGCAAGTGTATGAGAGAGAACATGGGTTTATGAAGGACATACGTCTTTGGGACCTCTGCGCTGCAGGAACTGGATAAGTCTCCCTCGCTCGATACCGCCAAGTGCTTTGCGGAAGCTGTCCAGAGTCCATCCATCTTCACCGTAGCGGATGAGACGAGCAATCATTGCGCGCACTTGATCGCAGTCTTTGTCGATGTCATGGTAATCACGGCCACTGAGGGCTTCCTCCTCGTCGGTAGGTATCTGATTAGGGCGAACACAGGAGCCCTCTATTGGCTCTACTATAGAGAACCTACGAGAGGATCTGAAGCCGTCCCGGTTCGGCGTCTGTTCAACATCGATGTAATCGATCGCATCGATCGCCTCTTCCATCTTCAGGATGTTCTTCGCTTCACCCTTGTTCTTGAGCGAAGGTTGCTGAGCTTTGATCTGCTCGGCCATGTTCTCTGCTTCTCGTCGGGAACGGATGCAGTCTTTATAGGCCTCCAGCTCCTCGTTGTTGAGATCGTCAAACACAGCCTTTGCGACTTTGTCCTGGTCCTCGGTAGGCAATTCGGTCTGAATACGACTCATCAATTCATCGCGCACAAAGTGATTTGGCACGTCGTCTAGGGTATGATCGCGTCCGAGCCGACCACCACAAACCAACATCATACCGTTTTCGAATCTGACGGAGTAGCCGCTCTTGCCCGTGGGAGCGGAGTCGGCCGCGGCAGCGAGTGTTCCGAATGTGTTGATTCTTTTCTCTTTTTGCTCAAGTCCGGCAGACTCGACCAGTTGCTCAACCAGCTGAAGGTTGCTCTTGGGGTTCGCGGCCTTTGAGGCGGAATACAGTGTAGACGGATGTTCATGCGGAGGGGGCAGCTCGAATTGAGCGGGTTGTTTATGTCGCTTGATGCCGACGAACACGCCATCCCATGCAGCGCTTCGCCTAGCCTCGTCGACCCTCGTCTTTACCTCATATTCCGCACTTTTAATGGCCTTCTCCAAGGGCACGTCGTCCCATGTGACCTTCTGGCCGTCAGACAGCTGGCGAACTTCTGGGCCCGATGTCGCTTCAGGTGTCATTAGACCACCGCAGTGGTTGGGACGCCGAAGGTACTCGAATACCACACATTGATTCCGGAAACGCTCGATGTCCGCATCGTTCATGGAGCATTCTCTCTGGAGATTCTCAACAAGACGGTCTCGTGGCTGTAGCTCGCGTCAGGACCTTCTGTAGAAACCAATACAAGGCTGACATACATGCTGATTAAAGTGAGGCCCAACTTCTCCCAGAGGAAGAGGCAGGTCGGATATCTCGCTCATGGTGAGGATGCTGCTCTTGTTTCTCTCGATCAAGTCGACGCGTGTAGTGTACGGAGTTGTCGCAACTCGCAAGGAAAGGAGAGTTTGAGAGTGTCCTCATTGTTGATCGATCGACGAGACGAAAGCACGCGCCAAGACGCGTGACGTATTAATGCCGGCGCGAAAATGCGTGACCGTGCTTCCTCGGTATCGGAACGACCTCAAGACTTCACCATCCTCAGGATTCAGACCTTCTTGCTTCATCATCTCATCATCCATTCAGGCTTCGAGATTCTGATCATCCGTACCACGTCGCAAGCTGCTTGTCCGATAAGGTGCCTATAACCTGTATTACCGCGCCGTATTGCCTCCCGGACACTACTCTACCACGGCGCGGCATGGCTTCCCGGTGCCATGCAGGCTCAATGTAACCTACGCGATCACTTGCAGAGCAGCTGGTGTAGTAGAACCTGGCAACGCTGCCGAATAATGGTGTGCATTGTTGGGCGCCTCGAGCACCTGGACTGTGGAAGCTTCTCGCGCGCAGCAACTCTCACCTCAGAGGCGCCGCAAGTCTGAAGCATTTGCCGGACTCAACGTCAATGACACTCCATCGTAGGATCCTATGCAGATGTTTCTCAGCGACTTCAGGGTCCAACAGCGGCCTGGTAGAGCATTCAGCAGCACAAGGGCGTCAGGGTCTTTGCGGGATATACGAACGATCAAGATCGGCTCAGGCAGAGCTTCAGAGATCTGTTAGGAGGCTCTGAGGTGCTGTAGCAAGCGTACAAGCGGACCCTCCGACTTCCGTTCTTGGACAGCCAGGAATAGAAAGTCGTGACCGAGCACGTGCAGCAAGACAACATCACTTCAGTCGGTCTCTCGCAGCCTGATATGGGTATATCAATGACATGGTCCCAATCTTTCGCGAAACTACCACATCGCTTGCCACCTCCCGCAACAGTCTTCAACTTGTCCACATGGCCTCCACTCTCTTATCCACCGCCGCACTCCGGTATGCATACCGATCAGAAATAATGGAATGATGCAAGAGAGTGACGGCATCGAAGTCACGTTCATTTGCAACAGCTCACTGTTTCAGGTCATGCAGAGTGAGCTTTACTGAAGGAGCACGTGGACACACCCTAGGGAGACCCATTGGAAACGGCTGGGGATGTGATGGTCGGCCTGGGTACCTCAAAGGCGACACAACGACGGCAACAAGCACAAATTGCTCATAGGATATGATACAAGCCTGGCACCAAGCATTTCGGCGTTATCATACCACTCAGTAAGTTACATTGACGTATCAAGGCCATACCCGCCATCCTGTCGCCCTCCCATACTCGCCATCTACCTCCCGTACCCAGACAGCGACCAAGTATCTCCACGAGGCGAATGTTCACTCCCCGAACTTCACAACCCCAAGGGGCACCAAAACCGGTTTTGGGCTGCAGCTTGCAGGTCTAGTCCGCCTTCGCCCGCATGAAGGTTGAAAGTGGAAGTGTGAGGTTGACGAGGTCGTTCTACCGGCGAGTATAAGAACCCTCCAATGCCCCCCTCGACAATAGCAAGATTAACAATACCAACTTCGACAATTGTACCCATTCGCCACCCATTGACACTGCTATTGTGCCTCCTTCTGCTTTGGCGTATCTGCTATTCAGTACAATAGGATCTCGATACTATTGTCACAGATCTCGATTCACGATGGTATGTCCAGGTGTAGCAGCAATGGCGAAGTTCGCGGGCTGACATGGTGATAGCGTTCCACCATCTCCTCCAACAAGCAGGTGCTGCTTGACCTCGACCGCACCCACCACCAGCGCCTCACCCGCTATCAAGACCGTCGGATACGTCGCATCTTTCCGTTCTTGGACCTTCCTCCAGAGCTGAGGAACAACATCTACGAGTACTGCTTCAACACAAGCGGTGCACAAAAGTCCCTTGCCAAGTACTACAACAAGATCCGTGACACCAAGGATATCAACAGTGTGGAGGCTCCACTTGTCTGGTCGAAAGCACCTACGATCTTCCTGATCAACCGCCAAATCTTCGCAGAGGCCAAGTTCTTTGTGCAAAAGCACAGCCTCACGTTCGACCATGGCCTTCTCGACCTACTCACCATCAGCGATTTCATACCCGAGAGCCTTCTCCGCAACGTCGGCTCTATCACCATCAACGACAGCGGGCATGAGCTGTTCCAGGACAACATCCTCGCACCGTCATGGCTCGGCTACACCACTCTCATCGAGCAGCTGGCCGGCATCCTCAGCAAAGGCCACAAGCTCAAGACCTTCAA
>JAKLLW010000633.1:0-27616 GCA_022814695.1 Neocatenulostroma microsporum
AAGTGGTTCATCTAGATTCAGGCTGGCAAAACAGGTGTGCATGCTTGTAGACCATGCATGAACAGCTCTCTCACCAGAAACAAGCGCTGATAACAAGCCAAACTGCCCACCACCACGAGATAGCAACGACGATAACGAAACATCGTCACTTTCCTCGCGAACCACAACGTTCTGTTTCATCCCGTTTGCATCCAAACCGTTGTCGCTGCTTGGTTGGTCTAACGTTTTTACCGCCTTCGATCTTTCGATCTTGACGCTTGGGCCCCTTCCAGAAACCACAAACCTGCCACATCTGCAACCTGCAGTGTCCCGGTTACCGCTTCCCAGTCGCTTGAAAGCATTCCAGACGTCCACAATCGCATTGTTCGAATTCTCGCGTTTTGCCCATCATCATCCACAACCACCACCATAGATATTTCTTTTCACATGAACGACGCCAACCGAGTCCACGGAGTCCATCGGCCAGACGAGACTCTGATTGGGCCCACATACCCCAGTCGCAAATCTACTCCTGAGCCTATTTCTTAGCAGCAGCTCGGGATGACAGCCATGTTTTTACCGCTAGCACGCCTGCCTTTGACTTCTACAGACGCCAATGACAATATTGAGCACGGCGACGAGTACGAGCGAGGCATTGCTACCAGTTATGACTATTTGCGTGGGTTTGTGAAGGGAGGAAGCAGGAGTACACAGGCACAGAGAGTGTTTTGCGTGAGCTTGCCAGAGCTTCAGGGTGTCACGAGAGGCATTGGGGGATACAGGTCGCTGACAGAGCCTGCGTTGGAGCTCGAGCAGAACATGGCGACTTTGGACGAGCATACGGTGGTTGAGACTGCTCCCTCGAGTCCGCCGGAGTTGACGATGTCGAAGAGCTCCAAGTCCGACGACTCCAGTGTTCGATCGAGCATTACTTCGGAAGATGGATACGCGGAGAAGCTTGCACAGTATGACGAGGTTGTCTTGGATGAGAACCAGCATGCCAATGGCAGAGATAGCGTCGTGGAGTGCAATGTCAAGGCCGAGAACAGACCGACACTCCGACGGCCGCCAAAACGATCGTCAACCACCAGCGTCGATACGGTCCGCCCAGTCCCGCCACCTTTGGACATAAGGCGCGAGAACAGATATCCAAGCTTGAAGGGTACAGTGAGTGGTGTGCTGCGGGATCAATCGCTCAACCTACCCAGTGGGCGAGGCATGCGACGTACATTCACCAGTCCTTCCATGCCGAACTCTCCCAACTCTCCGAAGAGTCTGCTCGGACCCCGCCGGGCACTATCTAGATCGCCATCACCTGGCAGAACTAGCAACTACTCCAGCTCTCAGCTAAGCTTGACACCGCGATCATCATACAATCCACAGTCACCCAACCCTCGTGGTGCCCAGAGCCGGAGACAGTCGTGGCAGCCTGGGAGGAAGACAGCGAAGCAGCTCGAAGCTGAGTTTGACGACGCTGACGGCGACTGCGAGGTCCCGGAAGATGCTATCTTGGACAATGTGCCAGTCACACCTCTACCAGGCCAGACTATTTCGGCGTCGCCTCGCATGAAGACGCCGAGCCCGCACCGCAAGCCTTCGTCTCACAGTAGCCTACATTCCGCAAATGTACCTAAGAATGCTAAACGCCCATCTGCACCTACGATCATGCCAAATGGGCAGTACGGCGCTCCGCGATCACCCAGACACGCCGGCCGGCCTCCAATGATGCCGCACAGTGCAACCGTGGCATCGTTTCCGGGCGAGGCATTCAGCCTGAAGAACCGATCAAAATCGTGGGCCGAAGATCTGAATGACGAGGCTCACCAATTGTCTGCAGCGCTTGCAGAGTACACCGCCGACCGGCTGTCCTCTGAGAAGCGCAGATCTGGCGCCAGCAGTAGAACCAGCAGTCCGCCCAGGCCGAGCTTGACTAAGATGCGTGCGAAGAGTACCATCATGGAGCTACCGCAGGTGCAGAAAGGCAGCATTATGATTGACCCGCTTCCGATCAGTAAGGAGAAGGAGGCGGTCTTGACGCGGACGAGACCCTCTTGGCTGCCGCCGAAAAGCCAGAAAGAGGAGAAGAAGCATGTCAAGGAGTGGGAGCAGATGATGGCCAGAGCTGCAGACTATGAGAAGAAGCGCGCACTCAAAGAACGAGAGCAGGCTGAGCACAAGGAAGAGCAGCGCACGAGCATTGCGCGGATCTGGGAAGAGCACGTCTTGCCGGACTGGGATACTGTGATCAAGGAGCCGAGGACACGTGAGCTCTGGTGGCGAGGTATTGGGCCAGAGAGCAGGGCGCTGGTGTGGCAGAAAGCGATTGGCAATGAGCTGCAGCTTACGGAGTCCACCATCAACGCTGCTTTGTCCAGAGCAGACGACATGGAAGAGAAGTTTGGTGACATGACGAGCGAAGAGCGGAGCAAGAGCAATGAAGTTGCCTGGTTTGACGCGATTGAGCGAGATGTGCACAATGTCTTTCCGGAATTAGAGGTCTTTGAAAAAGGCAGTGCTGCGCACAGAGCGTTGAGCGATGTGCTGAAGGCTTATGCCATGTACCGCAATGACGTCGGCTACGTTTATGGCACGCACTTGATCGCCGGAGTGCTGTGCCTGCACATGCGAGCCGGAGATGCCTTCATGGTCCTGGCCAACATGCTCAACCGGCCGCTCCCACTCGCTTTCCTGGTCCACGACAAGGCAGCTATGGCTAGCGCCTACGATCTCGTCCTCAGCACGCTGAAGTACAAGTACACGAAGCTGCACTCGCACCTCACATGCTCTGCCACGAACCTCAAGCCAGAAGAATACCTGGATCCGATCTTCCGGTGTTTGTTTGCCTACAACATGCATCCCGAGCACGTGGCCCGAGTCTGGGATATCTATGTCTTCGAAGGCGACAAAGCACTCGTCCGTGCCGCTGTAGCTGTACTCGGCCGCTTAGAAGGCAAGCTTTACGGCAGTCGCGAGGAGATCCTCGACTTAATAAGCTGGCGCAACGAGAAGAAGTGGGATCTCGGCACTGAAGAGGAGTTCATTACAGCTGTGAGAGATGCTGGGAAAGTGGATGCTAAGGGCATCGTGCAGAACGCTTAATGGTTGTAATGATGAGTTGAGTTTCGTATCGTATGCATTGGGTTGGAGAGCGTTGGTTCTATGTTGTACTCGTTTGGCATTCGGCATTTATGAGGCGCTCTGGATTAGCCGAGTATGGCATCGCATACGGAGATGGGGGTGGTTGGATTGCGAAAGGCACACAGACTGTGCAGTATTGTAACGAGAGACCTGAGAGGAGTACGTATTGTATAGTCGGCGGAAAGCCATCATTATGTCAATATTGCATTGTCTTGCGCGGTGCATCTTTGTTTGCCTCCTGAGTCTCTCTCTTCCGGCGTCGTCGCATAGCGTCCAACGCCGCGAAGAACAAGGAGAAGTTGGAGTCGACACTGCTGTTTAGAATGCCTCGAGTCCAGAATTATCAGGTATTGTTATCTATTGTATGCTCTATCGCTGCCGAGTGCACTGGAGGACTGGGGACAGGCAAAGGCAAAGGCAAAGTGGGAACATTGTCATGAATCCGTGAGAAATTCGACGGTGGGCGGTCAACACGTCTTGTGGCCTACCCGAGTCAAAGGATTTGAACGATTGTAATTTACATTAGGGCTAGAACGGCCACAATCTCGCCGGGGTAGAGCGACGGTGAAGAGAACAGTGCCGCATACACGAGCTCAGTCTGAGACATCGTCGGTGGGAGAGTAGGATATCTCGGCTAACCCAAACCCTAACCCTTACCGAAAAGGGAAAGCACGGATCGCAGTAAACCGTGTACTTGTACAACATTGCATCACGTAGATACTACAGCTTCCCACCTATACGACCAATTACACGCCTAGCATCCTCCCTTACCTCTTCCGTAATCGCCCCTGCACCCTTGACCTCCTTCACCAAGCCCACGCCAGTCCCGGCATAAGTCGTCAACCGCGCATCCTCTCCCCAGCCTTCATCGCCTTTCTTCATCGCCTCGTCGTAAAGCCTTTTGTTCTCCTCTACACTCATGCCTTCCGCTGCGTCAGACCAGGTCTTGTTCAGCACTCCTCTCCCTCCGTAGTGTTGTGGCCAGTCGGTCGTTCCTCGTAAAGTATCGTAGAGCTTGCCCCGTGCGGTTGTCACGCCGCCATCTGAGGCTTTGAGAACCGCGTCACGGTAGCCTTTCGCAATGTTCGCTTCGTGAGAGGCGAGGTAGCGGGTTCCCATTACCACGCCTGAAGCTCCCAATGCGAGAGCAGCGGCGGTACCGCGACCGTCCATTATGCCGCCTGCTGCTACCAGTGTTGGTTTGGTCAGGTTTTGCTCCTGGCATAGAGCGGATACAGCGTCGTCAACCTCAGGGAAGAGGGAGATAAGACCAGCGCACTTCTCCAGTCCGTGGCCTCCCGCATCTGTGCCTTGTACAACCAGGACATCCGGTTGACAAGACTTGGTGACTTCAATAGCGTCCGCAACCGTGCCGATCTGAATCCAGATCTTCGACTTCCCCTTTGTGACTCGCCTCGTCTCCTTCGTCCACTGCACGTACTGCTTCGGGTCATTCGGCGCAAACAACCAGACAGCCGCTGGCTTGAACTTCTCCAACGACAGCAGAGCATCCTGGAGGAGTTTCTCACCAGCCCAGAGAAGGAAACCTACACCCACTGGCAGAACGTCCTTGACATCCTTGAGACTAGAGGATTCGGTTTGCAATTGCTGTACTTTCTCAAGCTCGGCAGCAAGGAACGAGACATCACTCCCAGCACCTACAAAGCCTAGGCCGCCTGCCGATGAGATCTCGGTAGCTAGTTTGGAGAGAGCGATGAGGCGCATGGGGCCGCAGGCTATGAGGGGTGGTTTGGTCCATGGGTAGTCCTGCTGTAAGCTATCCATCTTCGCGGCCGTGCTTGCTATGGTACGTATGGTTCCAGCGCTTCGAGATTTCGTTGGAAGCCATCTCGAACTACACGTATACAGAGATGATGACAGCGACTTCGGAAGGCATCGACACATGACATCGTCGTAGTCTCTCCGAGGTGTGAACTCTCACTCCGCAAAGATCTCCGCGGTAGGTTCCGCATGTGAAATTGGCCCGAGCGTTCGCGAAACGATTGCTTCCTGGTCTACACGATACAGAGCAACAATTACTAACTAATGTACATCACACCAACCATTCGTGATATTGTAACCAATATGACGACCGACGACCTCATCACCGACCCAGCGCTCCTATCAGTACTCAAAGCAGCCGCGCATGCCCGAGAGCAAAGCCTTGCGATTCTGGACCTGCTTGAGCAATACCATGCGCGCGAAGACTCGCCGACTGATGAGTCCACGCTGGAGGACCAATTGGCTCTGTCGAAGCAGCAGAAGGTCTTGAACGCGCATCTCGCACAAGTTCGCGGGCAGAACAGGAAGGTTATTTTGGGTGTGCGGACGACGAAGCAAGAGACGGCAGAGGCGAGGCAGGAGATCGATAGTCTGCATCTTCAGCTGCAGAACCTGTATTACGAGCAGCGGCATTTGAGAGGGGAGATTGCTGGGTGTGAAGACTATGGGTATGTAGCAGCAGTCTTATGTATATATATATATATATACATGACATAGACGTAGCAGCTAATGAGCAACGCAGACATCGCTACAAAGAGCTACCTATGATCCCAGTCGAAGAATTCCTCGCCAAGCATCCCGAGTTCCAGGGAAGCGATGAGCACGATCTCACAGTTGCGCGGATACAAGAAGAGCGAGTCGCACGGCAAACGTTGGAAGATGAGAGGCAAGCATTGGTAAAGAATAAGGAGGCTTTGACCAAGGAGACGACTGCAAAGAAGGATGAACTAGCCAAGCTGGACGCAGATATGGAGAAGTGGCTCGGTGGGCAGGAGAGCGTGAGGAAGACGTTCGAGGCGAGGGAGAAGAAGATGGCGGCGCAGTCGTAGAAAGACAGCTCCCAAGACCCGAAGGAGACCAAACGTGCAAAACAACGGCGGCTGCGGCTGCGACAGCGAGAAGCTAGGAAGAAAATGATATTGCTATGGTACCTTGCATGAATGAAGCTCAGCTTTAAGCTTTCGATCAGTCCCGCAATGACGATCATTCCATAGCTCCGTACTTTCTACCCCGCGGCACATCCATTGCACTCTCCTCGACGGATACACCGGAAGGGACCTGCAAGCTGTCTACAAGAACGTTGCCTATCCCACCATCTCAAACAGTCCAATCGACACGAAAGACCACTGCAGCAACCGCAAACATGTCCACCGGAGTAGGAATGTCCTCATGCTGCCTTTCTGGCAAGATCCAGGAAGGCAAGCCAAAAGGCAGAGAGCAAGAGATCGCTGGTCTGCAAACCTATGTTGCTGAGCCAGAGAACGGCGACAAGTCCAAGACCGTCATCTTCCTCGTCGACAGTCAGTCCTTACTCAACACCACCACCATCACTAGCAACTAACATCCCATAGTCTTCGGCTGGAAACTAACCAACACCCGCCTCCTCGCCGACGAATACGCCGCCAACGGCTTCACGGCCTACATTCCCGACGTCCACGAAGGCGATAGCCTAGACGAGAGCTTCCTCCAGACCGTCGAGCCACCGCTCCCCAAGCGCGAGAGCATGGGCGTCGTAGAGAAAGCTACCAGCACCGCCAGCGTAGGCGCCACACTTGGGCCTTGGCTAGTCAAGCATCGCGAGGCAGTCGCTAGGCCTATAATCGAGAACTTCATCGATAAGGTGCGCTTCATCCCTGGCACGGATAAAGTGGGAGTTATCGGTTTCTGCTGGGGTGGGCGGTACGCTATCCTTGCCGCTCATAAGGATTTCTCGGCCGCGGAGGGGAAGGGTGTGGACGCCGCGTATGCTTGCCATCCATCGCTTGTCTCTATCCCGGCGGATTTTGATCCGGTCGCTGTGCCCATCTCTTTCGCATTAGGCGACAAGGACAGTCTGTTGGGCGAGTACGAGGTTGGACAGATTAAGGAGGTTATGGAGAAGAAGAAGCAGGGGCAGGAGGGGGAGAAGCTTGCGGATAGTGAGGTTAGGGTGTATGAGGATCAGATTCATGGGTTTGCGCTCAGGGGTGATTGGTCGAGTGAGAAGGATAAGAAGGCTATGGATGAGGCTACTAAGCAGGGGATTGAGTGGTTTAAGAAGCACTTGGCATGATTTGAGAATCTGGTGATCGTATAACGTGGAGCTCGCCAGTGCTGCACACGGTGAGCGTCCAAGCGGGAATGCGCTTGATCACCATGCTACAGTATGTACATCACAAGGTCATGGTATGCACCGTCACATGCGAATCCCTGTTCCGCAGTGAGGTATTGTTCTTACTTCTCTGTTTCACTCGGTGCTAACGTCGTGTCAACATCTGACTCACTACTTCACTGTCTGGGCCTCACTAGCTGCCCAGAGCATGTGAAAGAAGAAAGTAGCTTGCATATAAGTACCTGCTCCGCCCACGGATCGACGAAACAACATTGATTCCACATTGACAACACCACACGATGAACAAGTGTGCATCACCAGGAACTACAGCCAACATGTCTCTAAAGATCAGCATCGAAATTCCAATTCGCGACCGCAACCATTTAGCTGGATGCACCATCGAGGTCCCACTCCATGAACTCGGGATAGCCACGAACAAGAACACGATCGCTGCTTACACGGCCAGCATCATGAAGGCGATGCTCGAAAACGGAGGTCCGGGAGGTCAGGCCGGTCCTTCTGCGGAGAGCAACAAGCGCCAGCGTGTCGAGGAGCCTGTGGCCGATGATGAGATCCCGCCTTACGGTGGCGACGAAGATTCCGCAGTGGAGGGGGAGCGCATCAGCCTTGTGCTCAGGGATCCTCAGAGACGCCAGTACCACCTCTCTGTCGAACGTCGCACACCGCTCGGCGGGGTGATGCATGGCTATGCTGCAGTCAGGGACCTGCCGGTGCAGTTCTTCAGGTTCTACGCAAACACCGCCGACAGGATCTTCCCCGAGAAGACAGCAGAGGAGGTGAGTTTTGGCCAGGTTCTCCGCGGGTGACCGCTGCATTGTGTGCTAATGTAATGACCTCTAGCTCGAGCTGAATGAGGGAGATATGATAGATGTCCATACCGTACAAGTTGGCTCTTGAAGAGTCACTCCGGCAGGAACTCCACAATGAGTAGCGCGAGGGGCGCGGTCCGCGGACCATAGCAGAATCCCGAGCAGCTCATGGATCGCCGGCTGGGGCGAGGAAAGCTAGGAGAAGGATCAAGGCAGGGCAAGATGGTTCAGAACGCTCACTCACTAGATTTCAATGATCAAAAGCTCATCCAGAGATGCAGTGCATCCTTGTAAACTGCCTCTTGCCTCATCTCATTGACATTGGCAGGCGAGAGCATGTTCCTTACGACGAGGAAGTCGCATATTGATATGCCATGCAATAGCAGCCATGTACTCATAACCACAGTCGAACTTTCTCTTTTGCCTCGTCTCTTCCATCTCTGCTTCGCTCAATGGAACTTCGACTCACTGTTGCCTAACTTCCGGTTGCCCTTCTACCCAGCAGTCGCAAAAAACAACACCAACATCAGAACAGCTACCGAACCCTCAGCGAACATGTCGCTCAAGGTCACCGTCCAGGTGCCAACAGGCAATGGCTCAGCTCCAGTCACAATCGAGATCCCGCTCTCGGTCTTAGGAGACAGCATCGACGAGAACACGGTCGCGGCTTACACCGCCAGCATCACGAAAGCGGTGCTTGAGAACAGACAGCAACCAAACGCCGATACCGTCAACAGCAACAAGCGCAAGTGCATTGAGCAGCCAGGAGCGAACCAGGCGCCAAGGGATGAGGAGGAGGAGGAGGATGATTACACGCCATATGATGCTCGCGAGGTTGCGAGGCTTGTAGGAGAGCGCATCTGGCTTGTGGTCAGAGACGAAAAGTCTGAGTACAAGATCAGCATTGGACGACGTACGCCGCTGGGTGGGGTGATGAGGGGATACGCTGCGTTCAGAGACATTCCCCTCAAGATGCTTCGGTTCTTCGTGGATAAGAAGATGATCGATTTCCATCAAAGTGCTAAAACCGCGGATGACGTGAGTTGCGGTCAGCTCCTCGAGGGTCACTTTTGTCACGTCGCTAATGCCTTGCCAGCTCGGTCTAAACATGGGCGATCAGATATGGGTCTTCCCCAATCCGCCCGAGTGAGGTTCACGAAGTCACATTGCGCTCCGCCCTGGAGGGAAAGCGATGACCGACGGAAGGTCTACATGGTTGTCTCAGTATAGCTGTCTGGAATGAGGACGATGGCAAAAGCAGGTGCATTATAAAAGTGAGGTGGTGATGATATCGCTACTTCTTCAGCGACGGCTAAAGAGTGCGGCAGTCTTGTGGAGCTCAGACTTTGCGTGCATAGATAAAGACGTGCTGCTCCTCCCAGACATCTTCCGCTTTGCACAACCCGGCCTCAACGCCCATCGGCGTGTAGCCCTCAGCCTCATGTTTCTCGACCTCGAAGCCTGCCGCCCTTAAAGCATCAACCATAGCATCCAGGCTGAGGCTGGAGCAGAGGACTCTGTCACAAGTCAGCATCATCCACGGTGGACGCTGACGCGATCTCGTAGCGCCAAACACAGTCAGTCCATCACGGCTTTATACTTACTTCCGTCCGAGCCATGTGACCTCCACACCCTCGCAATCCAAAGGCAGCGTACCAAACACAAATAACCCTCCAGACTTCAGCCAACCATGCACACGCCCAAAGAACTTTCGGATATCTTCCTGAGTGACCCCTTCGATCATAGCGAAGTACGAAACCACCGCATCGAAGGGCTTCTCCTCCGGCGAAGGCTCCCATGTGCGTCCATCGGCGACCGTGAAGGTGGCGGACGGCACTTGCTCCTTAGCTATGGCTACCATCTTGGGTGTGATGTCGATTCCGGTAACACTGTGGCCGGCGTTGGCGAGCATCTCAGAAGCCGGCCGACCAGTTCCTGCCAAAGCGATGAGTCTAAGCAATGACCTGGTCATACTGATAGGTGCTTACCAGAGCCTACATCGAGCACTTTCGCTCCGCTGGGAAGTTGCGAGGTCAGCCACTCCAGCGATCGAACCTGTCCTGGAACTCTGCTGAATGCATCCTGGTAAGCCTTGCCTATGCCTTCGTAAGTCGCCGCTGATGAGTATGTGTCTGTCATGGTCGGTGAAGTGAACCATGTCAGACTGTGAAGTGTGTGCACAATGATGAAGACTGTCTGAGGTGTATATTGAGGTCGCACCTGTTATCGGCAGCAGGCGCCGCTTACGGCAAGGGGCTGAAAGCTAGGTGCATATCGATCTGCAAGGCTGTGCGTCGCGGCTTCCTCATCTTATCGAACTAGGTAATAGATTGCCTACGAAGGTTCCTATACGCCCGCCGAACCGCCTACAAGCTCAAGTCAATGTCAGACAAGGTGCAAAGGTCCCGGGAACGTTCACTGCCTTCCAGACACCTGCTAGGTGGTACAAGAGCTATGCTGCTATGCTCGGATGGAAACAGACATATGGCGCAAGCTCATAATTTCACTTGCCCGCTCTTGAGTGCCTGCCACTCCTTCTCCTCGTACGGCGCATAGCATGAGCTACCCGGACGCAGCCAGTATATCTTGTCTGTGCTCCCTGCTTGCCGAATCAGACCGAGATCCACCCCTTCCCTCTTCGCCGGACCTTTCTGAATCTTGAATGTCCCCGTATACGACAGCTGTGGCGCTACTCGCAGGAAGAGCGGTACAGCATATCTCGGCAGTTTGCTCTGAACATGTTCGGTGAGTCGCGCCAGATCGAGCGTCTCAGGAGTGGCATTGGAAGCGGGCACGATCATTGCGCAACCGCATCTGCCATCAGCATTCGGCACTGCCACGCCGTAGACGTTGCACTCCGCGATCTGGTCGAAGGAGCCCAGGATGTCGCTAACCTCGTTGGTTGAGACGTTCTCAGATTTCCATCGGAAGGTGTCACCAAGTCGATCAACGAAGAAAACCCTGCCGTCAGCATCCTGGCGCATGACGTCTCCGCTTCGAAAGTACAAGTCGCCTTTCTCGAAAACGTCTCGCATCCACCGCTTCTCTGAAGCACCTGGGTTCTTGAAGTAGCCTTTGAACGCTGCTTCCGCCATCGCTGGGTCGACATTGTGTAGAACCTCGCCAGACTCACCGAGCTTAGCCTTGATGACGAAGCCTGTATCATCACGTACGATGTCTTCTGTATCCGGGTCTATTCGTGCTCGAACTTCATTCCCTCCATTGTTTCTGTGCCAAAGTAGTCCGCGTACGCCGATAGCGCTACGAGAGAAGTCGCCATAGTTACGATTGAAAGTGGCGCCTAAACCATCCGTTGCGGCATACAGCTCGTGAATCAGTGGGATGTTGAATCGCTGGCGAAAGGTCTCCCAGACGTCAGGCCGCATGCCGTTGCCCCAAGCTTCTTGTAGCTTGTGCTGACGTTCAAGCGGATGCGAAGGTGCGTTCACGAGGTACCGGCAGAGCTCGCCGACGTACTGAAGTCTGTTGGCCCCTGAAGCAGAGACCTCAGGCCAGAAGGTCTTGTGGGAGAACTTCCGGCCAAGAGTTACGGCTGTCCCGGCATAGATCGAGGGCGTTACGCACAGGCCCTGGGCTGCACCGTGGTATAGAGGGAGGCACGTGTAGAACTTATCACCAGGCTTAAGCTTGAGGTATTCAGACATTGCTCGACCTGTATTGAGTTGCCGTCCAGTTACAAGCATCACACCTTTGGGTAGGCCAGTGGTTCCAGATGTATATACGAGCGATTTGAGATCAGTGAAGGCGATGCCGGACCTTCGAGCTACGGGCAGCGGTGTGGTGTCCTGAAATGACTCTACCAAGCTTCGATCGTACCATACGGTGGTGACGCCGGCTTCGATGAGCTCCTTTTGGCATGGCTCGACAAGATATTCAGTGCCCTCGCGTTCTGCTAGCATGTAGCGAGCTTCGGCAAGCTGAATCAGTCAGCTGGGTGCATCCGATGCCTACCGCTTTCCCACGTACCTTGACGGAATGCACCAGCGGGTTGCCAGTTAGATGACAGTTGGTGAAAGCTATACATGCGCCGATACCATCCAGCGCGAACCAGATCATGAGATACTCGGGACTGTTGGGCCCATTGAGCGCAACCAGCTCGCCTTTCTTGATGCCGAGATCGTTCAATAGGTAGTTCCCAACTCGCTGTAGATCACCATGGAACTGCTTGTACGTCCAAGATCGGCCCTCATACTCCAGAAACAGGTTATTGCCATTGGGACCTAGGGCATGATCTTCGATACAATGGTACATCAAGAGCCGGTCCTCAGCCTGCTTTTGGGCGATGAAGTTCTGAGCTTCGGCTGCAGCATTATTGAGCGTACTGCCCATTGCCAGGTCGTTTCGGACATGGAACTTGGCATCGAGATAGGCCGCTGCTGCAGCTGTGCCAGCTACGGCCGCTGCTATCGCTGGTGCTGTGTCAGTGTTAGCTTCGAACCCAGCTGGTTGTTCTGGTGTCTCTGTTTACCCACCTGCCATGTTCCAAGTCTATACAGTGTCTCGTCAGACCTCCACGCTACATACACTCAGGACATCTGTATCGAAAGTGAAGCATAAGCACGGTAGTCAGCGGCATCGAATGCTCTGAGCAACCTCGGCCTAGCTGTGGGGTTCGGTGTCACTTCCCCAGAGAATTCCGGGGTACGTGCCTAATCGCCAGTACTTTTGATCAACTCGTCCTCATCTTTAGATCAGCGCACCAGCTCCTCTTGTCTGCGACGGCCGGCTCGAGCAGTTGCACCCGTCAAGGAGCTTCATCGCAATACTCGCTGTTCGCGCAAGCTGCGTTTGCGACATGGTATCCGAGATACTTTGACTCCAAACCCTCTAGCTGGTAATCGGATGGACTACACGTGTAGCACAGCGTAAAGCGTCACGCTCCTCCTGCAGGGCGCATGACCTTGACCTTGAGTGCAGCCACTTACGGAGCAAACATAGCGCGATCTGCTCTTCGCCTCTCACGCCGCGTCAACTTTTTCACCAAATGTCCTGGTCGTGGTTTTGCTTGCGATGGGGGCTTGAGCCATGCCTTCGACGTGGCCGTCCGGGGAACATGTGCACTGGCCGCACGCATTGCGTCGATAGCTCGCGTGACCGCTGCGACGTCGTTGCCGGAGTCTACGAATATAGCACCCCAGACGGCCTCTACCACGGTCCCGAGACTGTGAACGTTTGCATTTGGTAAATCCAGGTCCGCGATCTTGAACAGCCCACAGTGCTTTCCAATACGGCCAGTTCCCTGTTGCTGCCGAATTCGCTGTATTCAGTAAAGAGTGATTCTGGTCCATGTCAGCCATCCCTCTGCTCAGCGTTTAGGCCTGATGCCGTACTTGGTCCTTTTGAGGGAAAGTTTTCCGTGAAGTAGATGAGTTTTAAGAGTGCGTCTCCTATAATAGCAAGATGCTTTTGTGGCAATTGTGCTTGTTCCCCTGGACCCAGTGTAACAACCTTCGACGATGATAGAGCGGCCTTGACATAGTCCCGGAAGTTGAAGTGATAGCCTGTGATTCTCTCTAGTTCGAGGCACTGTTGCTCGCATTTGAGGTCTTTCTTTGGCTTCTGCTCTTGCGCAGGGGCAAGAACGCGACCTGACGAGCGGAGGCGAAGGTCGCGTCTCACAAGTGGAGGCGGAGACGTAGGTACTGTCAAGCCTCGCCAGCGAGCGTAGCTGTCTTTCGTTGAAGCTGGTGCAATCGTAAGGCTGCCCGGCTTGAAGGTGTTGGCGAAGGGTCTGCTCTGTGCTAATTTCATACGACGGAAGGTCCTACACGTAGGCCAGGGGCGGACGCCTCCATGCGTCCGCAGCCCTCCATACATCGAGTATCTGGTTCCAGGATTTCTGTTACAAGGACAGTAGTCGAGGTGTATGTATGTTTGCGTTCAGTCGTCACTGTCGAGGGCGTTTCTGATTCGTTGAATGCTTCGAGATAGCCCCACACCAAAACTTAATCTTCGGAACACAAACCCGATCCTTAGCACTTGGCATTCTTGGCCTCCTCGTTGCCTTCCCAGCTTGTGCAATTCAAGATGTAGGTAATCTATCCCTCTGTCGAGATGTTGTTATCGCTGTTTAGAACGGTGGCGACGCATACGAGCTGCGTGCTCTGGACTGGTCACGCGGAAGGAGGAGCCAAGTCGTCATAAAGTAATAACGACCAACCGTCTCCTTCCGACCGCGTCGACCATGACCAATGCACAGCCGCAAGGTCGCGCCGTTCTACCCAGAACAGCCCACAACATCAGCACCACCATTGTGGCGAGACGAAGCCAGACATGTCTTGCTGACAATGCTCCGCCATAGCAGCGACTGCGCCTCTCCACTCGCTCCTGCCCCGGCAGCGTCGACCGCGCCGCATTCACGCGCTCATCCCTCTCCCAATCCCGCGAAGTCGCCATACCGTAGGCACTGATTGCGTCACGACCAACTGCGCACCGCGTTACACAGGCCAGATGCGCTCGACAATAGCAAAGCATGCCACCAGTCGCTGAACGCTCGCCGTCATCGTTCGCAGCCCCGCTCTCCGGCCGGCGCATCATTTCGCGCATCGCATCACCCTTCGCTACGAAGTCTCGCAGTATCGCCGATTTCTCCGTGGAGGTAGATGATCCGCACAAGCAACATGCGCCTGGCGGTACTGTTACGGGCAGCGTGAGGCTGCGCATTGCCAAAGCACTCCGGGTATCTCACTTGGTGGTATGCTTGCATGGGTTTGCTCAGGTATACAAGAATCCCGGCTCGCCAGGAGAAGGCTTCCGAGCCAACTCTAGCTATCTGGGAACAGGGAGAGGCAAGAAGTCGGGAGAATACTTTGGCAATGGTTTTGCTTCCCTGTTCGAAGACGAGCAGCCATTGTGCGGAGAAGGCAGGCTGAATGAGGGCGCATATCAGTTCCAGTTCGAACTGCAATTCCCCGACAAAGGGCTGCCGAGCAGCATCGATGTAAGTGTAGACGGCGCTCTTGGTTCAGACATGATGCTTACGTGTACTACAGTTCGAGAGAGGCACAATATCGTATATGATTAGTGCCACTTTGACGAGGCCAACGACCATATCTCCGACCATGACATGCGATCGCAAAGTATACTTCGTGGAGACCATAGACATCTCATCCTACCAACCACCAAAGCCGCGGACCATTACTTTGGAGGCGATCTCGGGACGGCGATCACGTGCAAAACACCAAGCGCGCAAGTTGGTAGATGCTAGTGACCGGCATGGTCGGAGAGCAGAGAGGAAACGCCGAGGTGGCCGTGATTCGGACCCGAGTGCATCAGCAGGGGGACTTTCGCCGCTCAGCCCTTCACCAAGCCAGCTTACTCTCGAAACTACGAGTAGCAGCGCCGGCCAAAGCTCGCAGCAAGGCTCTAATCAACATTCACCCGATGGCAGCGACGGTAGCAAAGTCAACGCAAGCAAGACATCGCTCAACGACAAGGTCGTTAGCGCTATCGTGGAGCCACTCGCAGGAGGCTGCCTCCGTGGCGACAGCATTGCATTCAAAGTGAATGTTGACCACACGAAGCCGATTCGCAGTTTGTATGGTGTGATTGTCACGCTGTACCGTCAGGCACGAACCGACATGCACCCAGCTATTCCACTTGGACCTACTGAGAAGGGATCCGAGAATAAATATGAAGACTACTATCCGCGCTCCATGACTGGTCTTGGTGGGCTTTCTTTGTCAGGCGCGGGATCTAGCCATTTATTCCGCAAGGACTTGGCTCAGGTCATGGTGCCGCTGTACGTAGATCCTGGCACTCTGACAGCTGAGGTCAAGGCCAAGGTTCGCGTACCGGATGAGGCTTTCCCGAGCATACTCAGCGTGCCGGGCTCTATGATCAGCTTTAGGTATTTTGCAGAGGTGATTGTCGATATACAAGGCAAGCTCAACCGTCAGGATAGAAGTCTATCCGGCCTGTCGCACAGTGGTCCTTCGCCACTACAGGTAGGAGGTCTGGATGCACATGACCAGCAGTACACGCCAACACCCTTTGGTTCAAGTATAATAGATACTGCACCGATCCGTCGTGACAAGGGCGTTGTAACTTGCACATTCGAGATGGTCATCGGTACAACGGACAGCGCGCGGCGGAAAGGCAAGCGCAAGGTGGAGATGGAAGCTGTGGCAGAGCGTGAAGCACAGGAAGTGCAGACGCAGCATCACGATCAAGCAACCGAGGGCGCAACACAGCAGTGGCACTATCCTGAAGGGGAAGCCTACTGGTACCAGGGGGAGCAGCAGTATGAGAATCCCTACTGGTACCAGCCCTATGATCACTCCGGAGCATACGAGCATGTGCCTGCTCATATGCAATATCAAGAACCTGCATACGAGCACCCACCACCGGCGGTTCCTATACCCACAGCACCGGATGAGTCTCAGCTCTCGGAGAAGGAGAGGATGCGACTGGCCGAAACGCGCCTATTGCCGAGTCAGCCGCCTGGTGTAGATGCAGAAGCTTCAGGCAGTGCTCCAGAAGACGCGACAGCACCATACTTGCCCGAAGACCACCCAATCGGCCAGGCTGTCGTTGGTGGTTCTGCACCAGCTTACTTTGGACCTTCGACTCCCGTATTTGGCAATCGCAGTACAGGAAGCCACGACGCGATAAGTGTCAACCCCTCTGCACCGGCCTATGAGCAGCATGGCGAATCATCGTCATCACAAGCAGCAGTGCCTACCACTGACGACAAAAGGGAGCTGCAACGTCGACAGCTTCAGGCGGAAGCTTCTGCGCCTCCCGCCGATGACGTGTCGGACTTGCCTAATGCACCAACATATGAGCCATCTGCACCTTCAGCAGACGAAGCAGAACAGCCGGAAGCAGACTCTTTCGACAGCCGTGCCGACGCAGCAGGCTCTTCAGCGTTGCCACAATATGAGCGATAGTGCAATGACGGAGTTATGAGGTGTTGGGATGCATTCACAGCGCGCTGCGCTTGGCGGAACATTTGATCTATGATACCATATCACCGCTGCATGGGCGCTTCATGTTATACTTCCAAGCTTCACATCTGCTCTCATCGTTTTCAGATACCCAGCTCCCGAGTGTTGAGCCATTGGCTAGCGTGCTCGTGGTCTTGCTTACTACTGCCTCCGCTGCTATTCGGTACGGAGCAGGCGCCTGTGCGGGCTGCTGCAGTAGGATTACCATTGCGCAAAAGAGTCTCGACACTCACATGTACTGCGCATGCCGCTTTCGGCCTCGCTCCAGAATCAGGCTTTGTTTCCTTGCTATATCCTTCTGCTAGCGGTTTCGTGGTGGTCTCAACTTTTCGAGCTTGCCATCTGTGGTTAATCGATGGGGGTTACTAAGCTGCGCCTCGGCAACGTAGGAGGCTGACCCTGCTTTTCGGTCGGCCTCAACAGTCATCATTGAAGATGAACTTTGTGATTGTATGGTGTGTATGGCTTCGATAGGAGGTGGGTCCGTCGGACACCATGAGCCGTCCATATCCGTTGCCAACTGCTGTATACTTTAAGGAAACTTGTCTTGAATTGAACCTTTTGCGGCTTTCGTAAAGATCGCTCTCCAATCCTGGTTTACCGACCCGGAGATCGGCAAGGAGCCAAGGGCCCAGACCGGCCGAAACTGCACGATTTTGTATGTGAGCCTGAGGGCGTTGCCAGCACCGGCATCGATGTGACATCGGGCGTAACTCACACCGTTGCGCGCAGGCCCGCAGTGGAGGGGACGAGCAGGATCACGACCAAAAAAGTAGGTAGTGAGCTGATGAATTCGCCTGATTCCAGTCTCTCCAGTACCGACACCAAAGACTTAGCATCAGCTCGACGCGTTGAAGGCCGAAAGGAGGGATTGGTTACCGTCTGATCACGGCAGCCTGCTGACGAACCACTGCTGCTGCTTGCTGTCGCAGTTCCAGAACATCCAGAACATCGAAACTCTCGTGGGGTTGTCAATCATCATCCTGCTTTCCGGGATATCTACGACGTTCAGCCGTCTCTTTGCATGTACCTCACAGAGGGAATCTAGAAGGCCAACCTTATTGTGGCCATCTCGGCCTGGACTGTCAGGTACCTACCTTTCCCTGGGTCTCAACACTTGTCCTTCTGTATTGCTCGACGACTCGACAATCTGGCAGAGACTTTGGATCACAGCGCTATAGCGCCAAAGCTGAGGTTGGGATATGAGCAGCAGAAACGGGTCGGAAGCCATGGAGCGACGCACCATCTGCTTTCCGCGGCCGGGTACCAGGACGATCATGCAGAACGGGGAACCGGGCTTCGAACTTGAACTGGACAGGCTGTATGCCGCAGCAGAGAACAATGCTCTCGAGCAGCTGGTAGGGCTGAAGGCGAGGCTACGCGATCTAGCAACGGACGAGTTCTGGACAGCCGCCACAGAGGGCATGTCCAAGATCTTAGGCGCGGAGATGGCCTTTGTGTTCAAGCGTGTGTTGGTGGATGATCAGGACGCGGCAGTCGAAATGCCACCATTGGGTCAGCCAGGCTCATGCTTGCTGGCCGCAGCCTTCCACTATTGTGCGATTGACGGCTCCAAGGAGACCATCAAGCAAAGCAAGTTCCACGCATGGGGATGTCCTTGCGCATATATGAGGCACGACAAGGTCTTTCTGATACCCGAACATCTGAACGAGTTCATAACGGACAACCCGAACAAGCTACCGACTCCGGCGGAAGCATACATTGCGGTGCCTCTCTTTGCAGAAGGCAAATGCTTCGCTCACTTTGGGGCCATGTGGTCTATGGAAGGCGCAGCTCAGAGAAAGCTGTCATGGGCATTCATTGAGATGGCATTGCATGCACTGGAGGACATGATGTTGCAGCGCTTCTTGGAGGGCGCGAACTTCCTTAAGCCAGCTGGTGCAAGCCGGGAAGGAAGCCGAGTCATCCCGCACGACGCCGTCTCTATCGCGCAGAGTCTCCGGCCATATGCACCCAGCCTGTCACACGAACTTCGGACACCTATGCAAGGTGTTGTCGGCATGCTCGATGTCATGTACGCCACAGTTCAGGAGGCAGTAGAGACGCAGGACGATGTCGTGCTCCGCAAGATATTCGAGAACTTGAAGGAGAATATTGAGGTGGTCCAGGATAGTTCAAGGAGAGCAGTCGAGGCGGCAGACAACTTCGTCCACGCTGCTGACATGGACCTCACTGTACCAGAACCAGCACCCTCCTTGCCGCAAGAGGACTCCGTTGGGTCCGTGTCACCGTTTTCCGGTACCGCCCCAGACCGAAGACCGGAGATACTAGTCGCTGGCAGTAACCTACCACTATCAAGACCCAACAAGCGGCGAAGAGACGAAGCCTTCTCGTCGCGGTCTGGTAGCAATACAGGCGCAGCAAAAGCACAAAGGATTGACAATGCCGCTTCCGCGTGGGCACGGGCATCAGAGCCAAGCGAAGAGATAGTAGAAGGCTTGCATCAAGCCGAGTTCGTTCACGCTCACTCAAAACCTGGTGCAAAGGCGACAGACGCGCCTACAGCGGAGGACGCCGAACTCGCAGCCAGCGCTGTCGATACCTCCACGCGTATGATAGCGCCTGGGCTACGGCATACGAACATGCGTGAGGTGTTCCAGTATGTGATCAATGAAGGTTTGAAGATGGGCGGACGGCCCGACTCTGCGACCGCGCAAGAAACGGAGACTGGCGAGATTATCGAGGTCCGCACTCGAGGCTCGGACGGTACGGCACGAACGAAGACAATTGAGTGGAGTGTTGACCCTTCTGTACCGCGAACGATGTTTGTTGACGAAAAGGACCTGACCAAGCTCATCTCTTGCGTCTTCCTGAATGCTGTCAAGTTCACTGATCAGGACGATGGGCGGATACATTGCTCCGCACGGATGAGTCAAAGGGGACGATACATCAGCATCAAGGTATCCGACAACGGGCCGGGTATACCGGCAGCTTTCCTGCCGAAGCTCTTCAAACCCTTCTCGCAGGAGAACGGCTCGATCACTAGGCAGAGCGAAGGTCTTGGACTAGGCTTGATGGTAGCAAAAGGCATCGCAAGGAAGCTCGGAGGCGATCTGATGTGTACTAAAGCCGAGACCGAAGGCGTAAAGCATGGCAGCGAATTCGAGGTCAAGGTCCCGGTGCACGCAGGAGAAACCATCAGTAGGCCACCATCGCCATACGGCTCGCCTCGCCCGCGCAGAGCACACATGGCGCCGTCGGAGAGGCCCACACCACACCTACCTCCCTTGCCACCTGCACCGGCGAGTCCGCGTCAACTCTCAAGAGCACTACATGAAGCTGTCAATGAAGCTCCACTCGTCTCTAGCGGCCTTGCTCAGATATCGCGACCAGAAACATCGCCTTCACCCAAAAGTCAAGCAGCTTTCGCCATCACGACGGCTCAAGACTTATGTGCGGCATCGTCACCCTCGCCAGCCGAGCCGCCTGTGAACAAGCGCGCGAAGGTTCGCCACTCCGTATCGAACCCCGAGATTGACCGCGAATTGGCGAGCAAATACCCTTTGACTTTCCTCGTGGCGGAAGACAACAAGATCAATCGCAAGCTCCTCGTCAACATGCTCGCGAAGTTTGGGTATGAGCACATCTACGAAGCACATGATGGTACCGAGGCCGTGAGGCAGATGACTGCTAATCGTAAGACGGAAGAAGACCCGACCATCGATGTTGTACTCATGGACTTGTGGATGCCTTTGATGGACGGCTACGAGGCGACGGAGAAGATACTGGCAATGCCCGTTGGAGCTGACGAAAGAGTGCCAACTGTGCTCGCTGTAACGGCCGATGTCACTGATGGAGCATTGGAGCGAGCGGCCGCCGTGGGCATGAATGGATTGATGACAAAGCCATACAAAATGTTGGATTTGCAGAAGCTGATTACAGAGTATTGCTCGAGGATGCAGGTGGCAGATGAAGTGTCTTCGGACGCGACTGCCACGTGATGATGATCGCCGTGCTAGGATCTATACATAATTTTAGCTGTAAAATACACACCCCAGCCTAATTGCTGAAAGCAAGCTTGTCATAGAACTCCCAATATCTGGATACCGTTCTAGCTGTCACTGCACCACACAAAGGAGAACTGACGAGCAGGCTCCATGAGCATACACCATCGGACGATATGCGACAGGTAAAAGGGTAGGCAAGGCGAACACACCTGCCGACAGAAGCAGCCGCCGGAAGATTGCAACTTGGGAGAGGTCAAGATATCAATAAACACAGGAGTCAAGGATGATGGCACATCAATGCCGAGAGTACAAAAAGGCAGCACGTGGCAAAACACACCCGCATACCAGAGATCTGCATCTCTTATACCGTATGCGGAAGGTGCTCACACCATATCACTGGCCAGAGATCGCCGCTGCACGCAGAATGATAGCCCGCCATTGAGCTTGTGCCAAGCTATCCGGATTGTATGCCGGGGAGCTTCAGTTGTCTCCTTCTATCCATGTGCAGCTCATTGCCTAAAAAGGGAGTTACCTTGGTATGACCGCTGTACTCAAGCTTCTGGAAGCGTTCCAAGGAGATTCAGAATGCCGTGGGAGGCTTGTCTGCAGGGCTATAGCCTGATAAGGTAGCTACGACATCGCCCGCAACCATGTCACTCCCTGTCGATGACCGGGTAAGTGGCAAGTGTAGCACGGTATAAGAGGTGAGGTTAGCCTCGCGGCCGTTCTCATGTTACACACTTTCCTGATATCAATAAAATCATGAGTAACAATGGAGGGGCCATGGGCATTGGCTCGACCAACCACGAACTGGAGGATTACACCATTGGAGAGATCGAGAAGGAAGACCGCAAGCCATCCTCCAGCGACCCAAGCGTAGTTGCAGAGAAAGGCGAAGTGATCAATGTGACCGATCGATCAGCTTCTGTGGATGAGGAGTTCGAACATCTTCTCCTATCGCACGAAGAACAGTTCCCAATCGACCCAAATGCCCCGGAGGAGACGCAACAGTTCACGATCCGGGCTGTCTTTGTTGGGTGCTGCTTAGGCGGCGTCATTGCAGCATCGAAGTGAGTAGGACATTGGGCAATCCAGGCGACACCACGCTGACCTCTCGACAGCGTCTACCTTGGCCTAAAGACTGGCTGGACCTTCGGTGCATCATTATTCGGCTCCATCTTCGGATTCGCCATCCTGAAGCCTATGTCGAAATCTCTCCCAACATGGTTCGGAGGCGGATACTTCGGACCCAAAGAGAACGTCTGCTGTCAGTCAGCCGCTACCGCTGCCGGTTCCCTCGGGCTTGTCTTCACCAGTGGCATCCCTGCGGCATACCAGCTCGGCCTGCTCAACACTCCCAAGGAAGACTTCGGTAAACTGGTGACCTTCACGCTTGCTTGCGCATACTATGGCATGTTCTTCGCCATTCCTTTGCGGAAGCTCTACATCTTGAAGCAGAAGCTGCCGTTTCCTTCGGCAGTCGCGGCAGCCTTCACCATCCGTTCGTTGCATACGGGGAAGAACGCCGAAGCTAATGCCAAGAAGAAGACCAATGCGCTCATCATCGCCTTCTGTATCGCCATTACATGGCGGTGTGTGAGCGAGTATGCTCCTGGATTGTTGTGGGACTGGCACTGGGGCTGGACACTATACTCAATCGGCTGGAAGCAAGCTGTCAAGGTGGAGAACTGGTCTTGGGTTGTCGAGTTCACCCCAGCCTTCATCGGCGTAGGCTTCCTTGCTGGTGTCAACGCCTCATACAGCTTCTTCGGTGGTGCGATCCTGGCATGGGCAGTCATCGGCCCATCCCTCATCGCGACAGGCAGAGCCTTTGGAGTTGCCGTGGCACCCGATACATATCCCGGATACATGAACTACATGAGCATGGTACTGGACGATCCTGTGAATAAGCCTTCGCCACGCTACTGGCTCGTGTGGCCAGGCACTATGCTTCTGCTAGCCGGAGCGTTCGTGAGTACCCCATCATCTAGTACATATTCATGAGATGTATACTGACCACACTCCTTCCACAGGCCGAAGTGTCAGCCAACTACAAAACCATCTTCGCCTCCCTCGCCCAGCTCTTCGAGCCCATTTGGCTCAAGCTCCGCAAGCGAGAAGCCAAGTACGACGAAGACGACCTCATCCAGGAGCCTTGTCCGCCAGAAGAGATGGTTCCGATGTGGATGTGCGGAGGCGGTATCATCCTCTCTATCATCTTCACCTGCCTCATCATGGGCCTGCAGTTCAAGCAGAACGTCGGCGTCACGATCTTGGCTATCCTCTTCGCCTTCATCTTCAGCTTCATCGGCGCTGAGAGTTGCGGCAGGACCAACATCATTCCCGTAACCTCCATCGGCAATGCTTCGCAGCTGGTGATTGGCGGCACCACGCACGGCCATGGCAGTATCTCCAACCAGCAGCTCCTGAATATCACTGGCGGTCTTCTCGCACTCGGCGCCTCTGAGCAATCGGCGGACATGCTCGGGGACCTGAAGACCACTCACCTACTGCGAGCTTCGCCGCGAGTGCAATTCTACGCCCAATGCTGCGGCGCTCTGGTATCAGTCTTCATGTCTGTCGCTATGTACGTCCTCTTCAGCGAAGCGTATCCCTGCATCAACGACCTCGCTCTAGCGGACAAATGCAGTTTCGGCATTCCAGATGTTGGAGCTTACCGCGCGATTGCGGTGGCGGTGACCAGCACCTCGTTACCGGTACCCACCAGCTCGGGCATCCTGTCGCTGGTCCTTCTAGTATATGCGTTCGTGCAGACAGCGCTGAAATACCGCTTTGTGCCGGAGAAGTACCACATTTACGTGCCCAACTTGGTTGGAATGGGTATCGCATTCATCCTCAACACGACCACCTACCCAACCGCGATGGCGTTTGGTGCAACCTTCGCTTACTTCTGGAAGCGAAACTATCCCGCAGCCTTTGGAAGTGAGTTCACCCTATCCCTATCCATTCCTCGACTGAGAGCTGACCAGAAGTCCAGTGTACTGCTACGCCGTAGCCGCTGGCATGATAGCCGGTGAAGGCCTCGGCGGCATCGTAGGAGCAATCCTGCAAGTCGCAAAGGTGTCTGGCAACTACTACGGCACGGCCATCGGGTGCCCAGCGGAGACGTACTGCGGATGAGGTAACGGTACTGTCTGATTTCCAGAAAAGCCATTTTTGTGACCCCTGTCGCATTGCTCGAGTTATGAGAGATGCTCGGGGCAGTAGTGCAGCTCGCATTTCATCACGCTTTTAACGACCACCGCCGGCAAAGCGCAAAGATAGACAGATAAATCATGATCAAAGTCTTCCCTTCCACCCGCTATATAACCGCACACCCAACCCCATACATAGCCCTCTCAACATCCCCCCTAACCAAATACCAATCCGCCCTCCTCTCCGCAAACTCATAAACCTCCTCCGTAGGGAAAATCCCACAATACCGAGCCGAGTCCGCAATAATCGCCGCCAACTCTTTAGCCTGCAGAGCCGTGCTTGACCCTTTGCCCGTCATAGCACCCAACATACTACCCCTCTTTGCTTTACCATTCCCATTCCCTTTGCCAGGCAGCTGGGGGATCGATGTGGACCAAGTATATCTGCCCGAGTTCGCGAAGGGCTTGGAAGTAGGGAAGCAGCGGTTTCTGCCGGAGGGAGGTGATGAAAGAGCTGTAGTGGTTGATATCCGAAATCAGTTTAATAGCGCCGTCCACGGAGATGCGTTGGCGTTTAAAGTGCTTGCACAATACCCCAAACATTCTTAGTCCGACTTCTTGGGTGAAGACGTCTAGCATGTTCTTATCCGTGCTGCCTACCAGCATACTCGTATGACTTCCCACCATCTCCACTACTTGCTTCGCCGTAGTGGAGGGGCCGATATCCATCACCCCTCCCGCCGTTCCGAACCCACCGCCCGCTCCAGCTTTTTCCTTCGAAGTCTGCGAGGCGCCAGGATTGAAATCCGTCCCCTTCTGCGTACTAGCACAAATATACTCCACCTCCTCCATCAGCACATCAATCCCCTTATTCAACCCCGCAGCCACACGTTCATCAAGCATCTGCTCAAACCTCTTCTTCTCCTTCACCGCTGGATCCAAAAAATCGTCTCGATCCACCAACTTCGTCGCCACGAGTTCTTGCGCGTAGAAGACATCTACCATTTGCTGTATCAGATCGCCTACATTCACCAATTCCAAAAAGGTGACTAGGGGCTCGACACCGATGGCTCTACCCTCCATCTCCTCGGGGGAGCCGTTGCTGACTTTGGCTCGCATGTCCCTAACCTCCCTAGGATTATAGTTTCCGAGATGGCCGACAGCTTTATCAAACCCCCGTTTTATATGCCTGTCCCCCAAGACCCGCATTAACTCCACGAATATCTCCTCACACTGGTCCTTTGCGGCTTCGCCGTACTTCCCTCCCATCCTCACCATGATAGCGGCTCGCTCCAGCGAAGCCTTAGCGAAATGTGTGAGGTTCAAGGCGACTTCGATGCTGAATAGGGATCTGATGCCCTCTAATCTGGACTTCATGATCGCTGCTTTGGCCGCCAACTCGGTGGTTGGAGGGGGTTCAAGGGCGGAGGGGGTAGAGGAGCGATTGGGTGTGCTTGAGCCACCTCCACTACCGGCACCTGTCAGAGTTGGTGTTCGTGGGCGGGCGTAGGCCGTCTCTGTTGTGGCGAGATCGGATATTGCTGGGTTTACTGCTGCTGCTGCTGTAGGCTTTGCAGTTGCAAATGGGGATGATAAAGGGAAGGCTGGTAGGACGTTGACAGGCATCATCACAACCTTTTTGAACGAGGAGAGGAAATCTCGTTTCGCTGCTTGCCGGTTAATGTTGGACATGAAGAAACTTTCAGTCGAAGCTTCTTGCTCGAATAACTCTTTCTCCCATCTCCCCACCTCTTCCTCGGACTTCGCTCGAAAGACAGCAAGTTCTTCGGAGAGGTAGAGGTCGATGTGCTTCTCATAACACTGCGTGATGAAGCGCTTTGCTGTCTCTGCGAAATCGGGAGGAGAAGCTCTGGTAGGTTTGAGAGAGGCAAGGAAGCGAAGGGCCTGCTGGAACGTGCCGGAGACGGCTTTGACGTATGTTTCGACGCCTTTGGTGTGGGCTTCGTCGAAGAGGGTTGTGAGGTACTCGTTTATTATGTCGTCGCATAGGCGGGATAGGAATGGTGTGAGAACGTCTACTGTTGGCGGAAAGACACGGTCGATGATGTCTGCTTGCTCGATCATTGTTGAGGCTAGCTTCTCGAAGAAAGCTTGCGAAGAATTGAGGTCGACATGGCCTGGAGCGATGGCTTCTAAGCAGTCGAGGGGGTTGGCTGATGGGGTATCGCGCGACATGATGGGGTGGTTGGAGATGAAGGTGTCGATCCCGGCGTTGCCACCGTTGATTGTTACGAGGACGTGAGCGTATTTGTGCATGCGGCCGTCGATGTCGTTTGCAACGTAGCCTTGTTCGAATTCTCGTAGGACGGCGTTCTCGAACATGGCGATCATGCTGTCTAGTTTCTGCTCTCGCTGCGCCCAGCCTTGAGCTATATCGCCTTGAGCGAAGCGTTTGAGGCTGGACAGGATTACAGCTTGCTGTTCTGGGTCCCGGTACGTGCGGAAGATGATGGCGTCGAAATGATTGCTTGCTCGAGCCAGGTCCATGTACAATGGACCCAAAGCACCATACACCTTCCCAAACTCCTGCCTGGCTCTCCCTCGTATCGACCGTACCTGACCCATAACACTCAACGCAACACCCGTATCCCACGGTTTCGCCGCCGCACTCGGAGAACTCGGCGAAATCGTAAGCTCATCAAACCCCTCCGCAAGCGTCGCTCTCCTCCTCCTCGCCGCCGTTGCCTGCTCTTGATCCACCGACTTCCGATACCGCTCCTCCTCCACCCCAGCATCAAACAACGTAACACTCCCCGCATGCCTTCTCCCACCTCCACCAACCCCGTTCCCACTCCCATGAGGCAAGTTGACACCCGTTCTCCTCGCTTCTTCCCCTTCCCTCGCTTTCTGCGCTTCAGCCTTCCTCTTCATAGCCTCCTCGAATCTTTGTCGTGCTTCATTCTCATTCCAGACACCTATAATCCTCAGCTTCTGGACCCAGCGCGTGTCGTCGTAGACCATTTCCTGTAATCTCCTCGACACTCTTGCGAAGCGCATAAGATCCGGGACGGGGAGGTAGTCGAGAATCGTAGCGATGAGCTCGGCGGGCAAGACCGGCTTCGATCCAACGAGTGCTGTTGCTCGGAGGGAGGCGAGGACATTGTCGCTGCTTCGGGGCGGTGTTGTGCCATCATTTAGTTGGGCCCGGCGGATCTGGGAGAGGTTGCGGGAGGCTCGTTGGCTGTTGCGGTTGCTGGTGTTGTTGGAGGGTGTGCTGCGGCCGGACATGGTGGGTGATATCCTGGCGTCCAGCGCCTACGTAAAGTGTACAATATGGCGAGTCCTGGTGAGACTTTCACATGCTCAAGAGCCGAGTCAGAGTCCCAAGATCGTTGCCTTGTGATCGTCGTTCTCCAACCAAGGCCGATCTTCTCCGCAACTCTTCACTCCTCCACCTGTTCACACACCATCAATCCATTCACCCTGCCGATATGCAACGAGTCACCGAACACCCGACTGTCTC